>BRDA01081953.1:0-34894 GCA_036984385.1 Crenuchus spilurus | reverse complement strand
TGAACACCTGCCAATCAGCAAACATTCTGGTCCTCAAAGACCTGTTAGTCCACCTCTAAAAAGTCCACCTCCACTCCACTTATTATTCTAAATTAGAAGCACCTATTTGAGGTCGATAGCTGCATAAAGACACCTGCCCACCCCACACAATCAGTAAGACTCCAACTACTAACATGGCTAAGACCAAAGAGCTGTCCAAAGACACCAGAGACAAGATTGTAAACCTTCTCAAGGCTGAAAAAAGATCAACCATTGGAGCAATTATTAGGAAATGGAAGAAGCTAAACATGACTGTCAGTCTCCCTCTGACTGGGGCTCCATGCAAGATCTCACCTTGTGGTGCATCAATGAACCTAAGAAAGGTGAGGAATCCACCCAAAACTACACGGGAGGAGCTGGTCAATGACAAAGTTACTGTGGCTAATACACTAGACATCATGGTTTAAAGTCATGCATGGCAAGGAAGATTCCCCTGCTTAACTCAGCACACGTCCAGGCCTGTCTTAAGTTTGCCCATGACCATTTGGATGATCCGGGGGAGTCATGGGAGAAAGTGCTGTGGTCAGATGAGGCCAAAATAGAACTTTTTGGTCTTAATTCCACTCGTCGTGTTTGGAGGATGAAGAATGATGAGTACCATCCCAAAAACATCATCCCTACTGTGAAGCATGGGGGTGGAAGCATCATGTTTTGGGCTGTTTTTCTGCACATGGGACAAGACGACTGCACTGTATTAAGGAGAGGATGACCGGGGCGATGTATTGTGAGATTTTGGGGAACAAGCTCCTTCCCTCAGTTAGAGCATTGAAGATGTGTCGTGGCTGGGTCTTCCAACATGACAGTGACCCAAAGCACACGGCCAGGATAACCAAGGAGTGGCTCTGTAAGAAGCATATCAAGGTTCTGGAGTGGCCTAACCAGTCTCCAGACCTAAACCCTATAGAAAATCTTTGGAGGGAGCTCAAACTCCATGTTTCTCAGCGACAGCCCAGAAACCTGGCTGATCTGGAGAAGATCTGTGTGGAGGAATGGGCCACAATTCCTGCTGCAGTGTGTGCAAACCTGGTGAAAAACTACAGGAAACGTTTGACCTCTGTAAAGGCTACTGTACCAAATATTAACATTGATTTTCACAGGTGTTCAAATACTTATTTGCAGCAGTAACACACAAATAAATTATTAAAAAATCATACATTGTGATTTCTGGATTTTTTCTTTTAGATGATGTCTCTCACAGTGGACATGCACCTATGATAAACATTTCAGACCCCTCCATGATTTCTAAGTGGGAGAACTTGCAAATTCGCAGGGTGTTCAAATACTTATTTTCCTCACTGTAGATTAATTCACAGTAAGTATTAGATGGTAAGAGAACAGTCATTTCTTGTAGGTGATGTGATGAATGTAGGAGAAATGGGTAGATGTAAAGACCTGAGCAGTTTTGACATGGGTCAGATTGTTATGACCAGATGACTGGGTTGGTTTTTGAAACAGCAAGTCTTTTAGGTTCCAAGTCAGTAGTGATCAGTTCAATTCCCAAGATTGCAATCTGACTGAGCATCTATGGGATGTAGTGTTGCGGTTGGTATAGTGTAGTGGATGACAACACTGACCTCCATGTGGCAGACTGAGGCCTGATCCCCAGTTTGGGCAATCACACAGTAAAAGTCCTTGAACAAGACTCCTAATGTTGCATTTGTCTACGTTTCTAACATAACAACTCTGAATGAAATGAATAAATGTAAATGTACTGGAACAACAATTCGGCTCCATGACTGCTCTACTTTATAATGTACAAGATTTTAATCTGCTGCTCATTTTCAAATGCCACAGGGCATGTCTTGTAAGATTTATGCCTCAGTACGTTGGAGCTGTTTTTGTGGCACATGAAGGACCAACAGCATATTGATCACCATGTTGGTCATAATGATTTGGTTAATCTGTGTACAGTTGTTTGTATGTCAGTGCATTAAATCACCACATTGTTAGTTGTGTTTATTTTAATATTCTTTCTGATCACTACACACAAATCTAATTTTCTCAAGTGCTTAACACTTTATCATTGTTCTCAACCATTTTCTAGAGCACATTTAAGTCACTATATCTTATTAAAGAAGTTTTTGAACTTAACACAATGTGATTGTGCTATCTCTGCCAATTGGTAGAGGTATGTTAAACTAAATAAAACATCCACTAGAGGTCACTAGAAATGCAACATACAAACCAGCAATGCTTCATAACCAAATCAAATCAAAGTTTATTTGTCACAAACACAGTCATAGATGGTACAACTAGCAGTGACATGCTTTTAGCACAAAGAATAAAATGGATTAAATGCTGAAAAACATGGATTGTTAGTACTGACTGATATCTTCAGCCAGTTGGGCCTAGTACACCTGTGTAATGAAGTAGAATGGTATCTTTTTCAATTTTTCAAAAAATTATTTATTTATTTATTGCCAATATTCTCCCTTCCCAACCATTAGTTTTAACCCATCCCCGCCATTAGGACTCTCCTCATTACTTTTGCAATGTCTCTGACTCTAGGAGGGTGAAGAGAATCACAAGACTCCTTTGTTGCGTGTGATGTGGTCACCGTATCGAACTACCACTGATACACCATCACTGGGGAGCCAACATGCTTGGAAGAAAGCGCAGGATTCCCAGCTCTGAATGGACCAATCAGTAGACGCCTGAGCCAGCGGACATTGCAATGTGAAAGTGATGGGGAGAGAGAGCGCCATCTACCCATCCAGAGAGAGCACTGTCAATTTTTGCTCTTTTGGGCCCCGGCTGTTGATGGCAAACAGCATGACCAGGATTTGAACTCGCGATCCTCGGGTCATAGTGTCAGCGTCTTAGCCTGCTGAGCCACTCGTAGCTCTCATCTTTTTGTATTTTTAGGATTTCTGTTGATGCCACATCTTCAAATCTTACAGCAATGGTTGAGCAGCTCATTCTGTAATTCTCATGCCATACTTTCAGCACAATGACAATGACGCAGCAGCATACATCAGAGTTGTAGCTTCCATAATCATCCCACAAACAAGATACAGAATGCAAGTATGCCATAAGCAGCTACACCAACCATTCTCCCTGTGTCCTATTTCCAGGCCTTGTAAGTGTCTGGGATGAATTAGAGCACATATACTGAGTGCATTTAATGTAAGCATGTGCATAGTGAATGAACAGCTTTAAGTGACAGCTCCTAACAGCGTGGATGCATATTGCTCAGAGAGACTGAGTGGTCAAATGAGAGCCTGTGTGATTTAGGCAGCATAATGTAAACACTTCATTATGCACATGCAGTTCATGCAGGCTGAGCACACCAGACAGGAATGATTGGAGGACGCTGGGATGACATGCCCTGCTTTCCCCCTACAGGACAAAGATTTAGGCCAAGTGGAAGTGCAATAAAAAATGACTCAACAGCACAGCAGAATTCCTTCTCAAACAGGAAAGTTCCTCATTCATTTCCTTAGATTAGCATCACATTTGTGTCACCAGCCGAAGAGCTTTATTGACTTACAGAGACGTGGTGCCTTCACCATGGTTTGTCGTTATTTGGCGCACTGACATATTCATGTGTGTCTCCACTAATGCTTCCAAATTACTCCGTCCACGGACGTCACAATCGAACAGATAATTTTAATAAGATTCGGCCTGACTTTCCACTGCTTCTCCTCTCCCACTTTATGGAATACAAATTGTAACCTGTTTTTAAAGCCACGCAAGGCGCTGAACTTTAATGGGATTTGACAACATCATATTAGGCACAACAACTACGCATAATGTACCGAAAAATTGGACGTGAAATTGGAAACATAGCCGAGAACAAAGTGAATTTACATGGTTTGGTAGGTTGGATGTCTGATATCATATTCTCTCATGCAGGCACTCTGGGGGGAGAGAAAAAAAGGCTAGGGGCTTTAACAATGGATATCAGCAGAAAGTGCTTTTAAAGTTAAGGCTGATGGATGGCTTGTCAAAAAAAATAATTGCACTGGTTGGAAAGTGGGGCTGCGTGCTGAGGAGGGGGGAGTGCGGGATATACAGAGAGGATGATGGGAAGTGACAGTGGTCTGTCAAGAAGCAGTGGCTGCCCAGAGAAGTGTGAAGCCCAAGCTATAAGGTGGCAGAATAGAACAGGCTGTCAGGGCGGGAAAGTGGCTTTAATACGGCGAAAAGCAAAGGAATCCGCCTGTCAGCGCTGCTCAGCCAAGCCGAAACACGGAGAAGAAAAACGGCGGGAAAAAGGTAGAGATGGAAAAAACAGGAAACACCGCAGCATGGAGTGTGTACCTGTGTCAGGGAACGAAATACTGGGGTGTATGAGTGAGTATGTCAAGAATAAAGGCGAGTGTGTAGGACACAGCAGGGCCCGTGGCCTTCCGTCCAGTCTTTCTCCTGCCACAGTGATCAGAGTCATCAGGCTGACCGGTCTCAGTGGGCGCTGAAGACTTGTTGATGAGATGGACAGTTTGTCTTCTACATTCTTGTCCTCCTCCTCTTTCTCTGCCTCCTCTTCCTCAGTGTCCATGTGGGGTAATGAAAGGAGAATATATGAGGACACGTCCAAGTGTCATTTTGTATTTTCTGATCTCTCTTGAAGGCTCATTACAGAGACAGGACAGGTTTACAATTACACAGGCCAGCTTCCTAAGGCATTTACATGAATTGGTGGAATAAATTCAATAATGCTTGTCTGCATAGCCTTGACCTTGGGTGAAAGGCACTCTAGTTTAATTCATCAGTGTGCTACTGCTGAAGGGCTGATGTGCTGATTGTACCTGTACAGAACATGCTCTGAGGTGCATCAGATTGCAGCTCTACTCCTTCATATTCTCCATTTGCTATAGTTGTACATTACATACACACACACACACACACACACACACATACACACACACATATATATATATATATATACTGTATATACATACACACACAGTGGAACCTCAATTATCGTTTGCGCTGGATATCATACAATTTGGTTACCTCTGGCTTTTTTCGGGGAAATTTTGTCCCAGTTATCATTCATCCGCCCGGTTTTCATCAGTGTGCCTACTTGACTCACCACTAAATTTGCGAAAACAAAGCATCCATCCAGATGTTTTTCACTCAGCCACATGTTCATAATTCATTCTGGCTTTATTTCTCATTATTTCTCTGGTTTAGTTTCTCATAGTGGCCGCGAACGGGTACACAATACAAAGTTTGCTGGACCACACCAGCACACTCTAAAATGGAGCGTAAACTAAGAGTGATGTTAAATGTTAATTTAGCCTTTTAATTAGTCTTTTCTATTTATTTTTCTTTGTTTTCTGTATGTAAAACTATAGTTAGTCTATATAAAATTTCTTTTTTGTTACAATTGTGGAGTTTCTGGAACAGATTAATTGGATTTTCTTTATTTGTTATGGGAAATATTACTTCAGTCATCGTTCATTTCCGTTATCATCAGTCACTTTATAGTAGATTAATTACAAAATCCGAGGTTTATATATATATAAGTTAGGTGTATTAACACAATGGACAGTGGGCCAAAACATGTTTAAATTCTCCTGTGTCTCCAGTGCAGCACACTCTAACACACCACCACCACATCAGTGTCACTGCAGTAAGAATGATCCACCGCCCAAATCAGCTCTGTGAGGGTCCTGATCATTGAAGAACAGGTGAAAGGAGGTTAATAAAGTATACTGAGAAACAGATGACTACAGTCTATAATTGTAGAACTACAAAGTGCACCTGTATGATCAATGCAGCTGATAAAATGGACAATGAGTGTAGATACAAGTTATGTGTACCTAATGAAATGGCCAGTGAGTGTATAATATATGTATGCTACTGCTAAGTTTGAGGCTTCTCCTGTCAATTTACCATTTTGTATAAAACTGACAGTGTCTAGTGAAGATCAGCATTGTTTGGGTTTTGAAGACTGTTTAGTATTGTAACAAATGTTTGCAGCCAGCAGCCTGTTAAAGAAGACTCAGTATGCATCATGTCATTGTTTTTACACAGTATAGCTGTCCTGATACATTCAGCATGTGTTCAGTATCATTATTACTCAGCATATCAAAGGATTGTGGTGCTTTCACAGAAACATTCTGTATACTTTAATATTATTATAAATGTAAGTGAAACAACACGTCTACCTTAAACAGAGAGGGTTATGTTGGGTTATTTTAGTGAAAACATGACTGCCCTTTGAGCCATTCTGGATGGCAGATCTGAATGTGAATGAATTTGAGAGCATCTCTCTCTTTGGAACATCAATGAAAACTGATCTTCTCATTCCTCTCGGCCCGCCTCGTGTGCGATAGATCAAAATCCATGATCTGTGTCCTCACATTCATAAGCAATTAGGCCTGCCATAATTTATTCTCCATTAAAAAAGATAATTAAAGTCCTCTGTAGTTTCTTTGAAAGTTAAATTATGGTCTAATTTTCCACAAATATAAACCATGAGATTTAAAGGGCCACTAAGCATTCATATCATGAAATTAGTTATTCGGAGAACTTATCATTACAGATGATAATATAATGATATGTACAGTCATGAACTTTTTATTGTGTCATTGCCACTAGAGCATACTTAAAGAGCAATTGCTATGGAAACGGAGGAAATAATGAGGACGTCTTAAAGCTGTCCTGTTCGTACCTTTGCTGGGGAGTTAGGAAGAGTGGCAACTAGAACTGACAAAGTGATATTTGGACGAAAGGAAAGAGTGATGGCAGCCAAGGTCTGATCTTCATGCATACTTTTACATAGACAGACAATGACTAGCGTCTCAGTGGTGGGCTATAATAACACAATTGGAATGAGAAATTGTGTGTGGATCAAGGTTTCTCCTCACATTTTATGAAATAATAATAGAACAGGGTGCTCTCTGACACACAGAGTGGAGAGTGCTGGCAGGGAAAGTGAGTCCACTTCTGATTGGTGCGGTGATGTATGGACTGCCCTAACAAAGGAGGGAGTGATCACAGTAGCCAGGCAGCTCTAATGGATGGAGAGAGTGAGAGTGAG
Organism: Crenuchus spilurus; assembly: GCA_036984385.1. Classification (NCBI taxonomy): domain Eukaryota; kingdom Metazoa; phylum Chordata; class Actinopteri; order Characiformes; family Crenuchidae; genus Crenuchus; species Crenuchus spilurus. The sequence goes on along the minus strand of BRDA01081953.1, from coordinate 27,861 downwards.
AGACAGACACACACAGACACACACATAGAGAGAGAGAGAGAGAGAGAGAGAGTCTCATTTAGAGGAGGAAGGCTGTTTGCCCTGCCAATATGACACAGGGGGAGTGGACAGCCATTGATCTACAGCCACAAATGACAGCTGAGAATTCAGCAATAATCATGACAAACGAGTGGAAGGGCCACAGGATGGAGGGAGAAAATGTCAATACCTGCAGCCAAAAAGGAAGCCCAAGGTCGTGGGGATAGGCCGCTATATGCCCCTCTCTCTTTTAGATTTCTTAGAGAGAGAGAGAGAGAGAGAGAGAGAGAGAGATAGATAGAAAGACATAGAGACACATGGAGATAGACAGAGAGAGAAAGAGAAAGAGAGATAGAGACTGAGACAGATAGAGAGGCAGACAGACAGAGAGAGAGAGAGGCACGGAGAGAGAAAGAGATAGAGAGGGAGAGAGAGAGATGCAAACAGACAGAGAGAGAAAGTAAGACTGAGAGATAGAGAGAGACAGAAAGAGAGAGAGACAGAAAAAGAGAGACGGAGATAGAGAGAGAAAGACAGATACACAGACTAAAAGAGAGAGATAGAGACTGAGACAGAGCGAGAGAAAGAGAGAGAGAGAGACACGGATAGAGAAAGAGGGATAGAGGGAGAGAGAGAGACAGACATATATAGAGAGAGAGAGAGACAGACAGAGAGAGAGAGAGAGAGAGAGAGAGAGACTGAGAGATAGACAGACACAGAGAGAGAGAGAGAGAGAGAGAGAGAGAGAGAGAGAGAGAGAGAGAGAGAGAGAGAGAGAGAGAGAGAGAGAGAGAGAGAGAGAGAGAGAGACAGAGAGAGAGAGAGAAAGACAGAAAGAGAAAGAAATACAGAGAGACACACACAGAGATTGAGAGAGTAAGACTGAGGGCTGTTTAACAGTCATGGTTTAATAATTGGTCCCAAACATTGTCACACTGTTTCTTGTTAAACTGGTTGGGTGGAGTTTGGTTTATCTGGGAGTAAGTGGTATATATTAGTGTGCACACTGTCAACAACATGGCAGCTTTATTACAGCAAAAAATTGTAGCATTTTACATTTTACCAGTATGGAAATGTTAAAATATGCCATTTTACTTTTGATTGGCTGGTTTTACTGCATGAATTCTTGTACTTTTCATCAAATGCATTCGTTTTTCTCTCCTGATGGTTTTTATTACTATTGAGATCAACTGGCCAGCTTCATGACATGAATCTTCACATTTGCACTTCTAACGTTAAACAGCTTATATATGGTACGTATACGTTTTCTATTGAGTGGTCCTAAAATATTAGCAAGCAGGAGAGAAAGTGCCCGCTGGACGTACATTTATTTTGCATTCAGCGCAGTGGTTGAAGGAGAAACATTTCTCTTTGTAGATTGGAGTGAAACAATAATGATTAAATTGCCTGTGCAAATCAATGTGGCTGTGTGATAAGCTCTGATCGGTAATGGCCTGTGTGTTCTTGCTGGAGGACTGCAGCAGCAGCAGCTGACGCTCAGGAAGCATCGCCTCACTGGATGAGGCATTTTCTAATCAGCTTTATCACTCATATCAGAATTTATCTTATTTGAGGAAAATGCCAATATATTAGCCCGGCGTCTATGATACACAAGGTGACCCTGCTGACTTAATGACATAATACATTATCCTTAATGAAGTCAATATCTTGTCTTTTAGCTGTCTGTCTATTGGGGCGATTAATTGCAGTGTCATTAAAGTTAGCTCTCTTTTCATTTGAGCCTGGCAAGTGGCATAAAACTAATGTTCTTAGTTATCAGCCACTGAAATAGAATGGAAGGTAGAGGAAATTGCACAGCGGGGAAGGGGGGACCGCACGGCCCACTGGACGGCTGCTTTCAGCGACTGTTTACACACTCAAATGCAGAGCACAGCAGGAACGGGAACCATTAAAATGTGAAATATTCAACAAACTACACTGTATGAGTCTTCAATGTAAGTCAAATGCCACATGCTTAATGCATGAAAACTGTTTCTGTGTTGTGGTTTGTTTACGTATGCTCAGTTTATGCTTAATGCAACCTAAAGAGAGCATAAGGTTATATGTTAAAATATTAGACCTGGCAGTTCATGTCACGTTCTCAAGGTCGATTCCGCCGCGCTTCATCATGCGAGTTGATTGACAGGCTTTGGGGGCGGTGGGTATGAAATATGGCACTTGGCTGCAAGTGTGTGTGTTAAAGAGAAGCCGTGCCGCTAGCAGCTCGCTCCTAAAGTCACACCGGGCTGTCAGCGTAGGACCCTATATTAATCTCGGCATGGTGACGACTGCCCCGAGCCTCGAAATGGCACATAGTGATCAAAACAAATCAAAGCTCACATGTTACGCTGTCATTGCATTGCACACCCTTGAATCATGGTGTTGATCACACCAGCTGGAGATGGATGTGTGCAACATTATTGACCCTCGGTGATAATGGAAGGATGATGAGTGTAGTTTTAGTGATTACAGCTGCTGGGCTGTTTGACATCAAATACTCCACCAGTCTCGAGTAAGGCGAGATGAAACTTTGTGCTTTCTTCTTGACATTTCAGCTCCGTGTCAAAGACATGGCGTCAGCATCGTGATGACAAAGCAGCCAAACCATGTCTCGTAGCCATGTCAATGGCACCTGTGGAGAAGTCACATTGAGCAACAGAGGGGAGGGAAGAAGAGCAAGAGAGGGAGAAAATAAAGAGAAGAAAGACTGTGGCCCTCGCATTCCCCCCTGCCTCCCCCCAGCCTTGCACTGAAACAAGCAGACTGGATAGGGGTAATTTACAACGTGTTATCTTTGTCTATAGCAGGGAGATGATATGAAGTAAATCAAGGTAGGAGTAATGAAAGACTGAGAATTTATTCCTGTGAGCACATTTTAAGCGTAGTATCTGTTATGGTGGCAGCATCTGAATAGGCCCGAATGAGAGTGGTGATGGTGGTGGTGGTGGGGGGAAGCGAAGGGCAATAAAGCTGTGGCGGGGCCCCCATGTTAATGCTGTCTGTCTGGGGTTAGTAATTGGGTTGCACTGATGAGTTGCGCTGGAAGACAAAGTGTAAATCCAAGCAGCTGCTGTAAATCTGGCATTGTTGGAACAAGGTGCAATCCCAACAAATATTGATCCAGCCTGGGGGCTGTTGCAGGGCGAGAGAGCTGTCGCTGACTGTGTAGCTCCAATTACTTTAGTCAAACTAGTGGCACGGCGTGGGGCCCTCCACCCTCAGCTCATCCTGTGTGTTCTCCCACTGCTCGGGCCTGTCTACAAAACAGCTCAGCCTGGCCTTCCCCACAACACACATGACTGAAGGTCAGTGGGCAGTGGTCTGAGGTTTGCCAGGCTAAGAATGACAGCTTAGTTTTACTTCACTGCTCTGAAAGCTGCTATGTTTAGCTGCGAGTGCATGTGAATGACATCTGTCATCCCTTATTATGCTGTTATTTCCTCTACCGTGCTCCTGAAATCCTCAAAATAGTCATTAACACTCCGTTTAAGCCTTTTCCGTTCACAGACCACACAGATACAGCAGTGATGTAAGCACTGGTGGAAACGACACGATCCTGTCTCAAAACCCAACACATTAGATTTAACCTTTCGCTTTGAAACTGCCTTTCAGTCTTTGTTAGCGGCGTGGCAGCGTCTGCGTGTGCGTGATGAAGTCAGACAGCTTATCGTTGCAGATTTCCTATCTGGTTTGACAAGCTGGTGGCAGGAAGTGCTCCCTGCCTCCAAAGCCAGCGCTGGTGTTGGCCGTCAGTGACAGCCTGCGTCCTGCTCCGCGATGAATATGTTAATGTGAAGGGATGTAGCTTTTCATTAGATGAAACCGTAGCCCTCTCTCCTTCACTGAGGAGCATGTGTGGATTTCATGAGGGGAACGGTTTGAGGAGTAATTTAGAAAGTTGCGGTGACGTGCGCTGGAAATGTAGCCTGAGTGTGTTTGACAAATGGAAAAGGTCACGTCTGTTTCAGTCGCAGTCACCTGGTCCTCTCCTCCCCACCTGTCTGTCCGGCAGAATTATCATCAGACCTTTTAGACATGTGCTACACAAGTTAACCCTACACTGCAAACCTCACAGATTCAAACTACACAGCCTAAAGCCTTCAGCCTGCATAGAGGTCCCCAGCAAAGTGTGCACTAAAGGCTTCAAGTTGGAAAGTGCTCAGGTTGCATTTGTATCCTTCAGTAGATCATTTAGACTCAAAGCTAAGATGCTAAAGCCAGTAGCTGTTAATAACACAAGTGTGTCGGCCGTGTCTGCGGTATAATCAGTGTTTCTGTAACAAAGCTTAAAGGAATGCTTCACCCTGAAGTCTTATTAACCAAGACGTCCACATTTAACTTCTTATGTTTAGAACTGAAGCTTTTCTAACAAACACTAGAACTCAATAGTCACCTAAATAGCCCAGTCAGTGTACATCTTTGAACTGCATCCAGATCTTAATGAAGGTCTGATTTACACGCAGCCATGACAGAGAGCAAACGCTTGTGTTTACATAGTTCATAGTAAGTCACACTATGTCCCAAAACACATTTTACAAACAAAACATTTTGTAAACCTCATTTTACCTTAACTGAACACATTAACCTCATTTCACCCTGTTCTTCAATCAGGACTCCAGCAGGACCACCTCAGCACTTCTCAGCACTGCAGTGACTCTAATGTGGTGGTGGTGTGTTAGTGTGTGTTAGAGTGGATCAGACACGGCAGAGCTGATGTTTTTAAACACTTCAGTATCAGTGCTGTAGTGAAAGTAGTGCAACAACCAAAACTATCCAGCCAACAGAGTCCTGTGGGCACCAATGAAGGACTAGAGTATCAACACAAACTGTACAGCAGCAGATGAGCTGCTGTCTCTGACTTTACATCTATAAGGTGGACCAACAAGGTAGGTGAGTCTAATAAAGTGGAGAGTGAATTAACAGTGTTTAAATATTCACGCAGCTCTACTGTGTCTGATTTACTCTACCAGTACAACTCTACACTAACACACACCACCGCCACATCAGTGTCACTGCAGTGAGAATGATCCAATCACACGCTTGTCTTAAACACAACAGTGCATTTTGGTGGCGCTGGTGAGGAGGAGCTAACAAGCAGCAGTATTAGACTTCAGAACTCGCTGTCAAGCTGCTGGAAACAAACGTTAATGCTTATCGAATTCTATTGTTCCGGCTTATCGTCATCGAGGGAAAACTTATCGTGAAAAAAAATCGATATTGTTTTATCGCCCAGCACTAGTTATAGTTTTTATGATCAAAACATCCACAGCCAGTGTAAGAGGCTTAAAGAGTTCTGTAAAAGACCCATCTGTTTACAGGCCTGTTCACATGTATACCAGCATAAACACCCACTTCATTATATCCATGTATGACTTTCACATCATTTAAAATATCTCTGTTCATCCTCCTCCTCTTAAATATCTTCAGATATCTTATCATGTCTATATCTGAAGTGTTTAATATGAGGGACATTTCTTCCCCTCTTCAAAAAAGTGGATCCTTTTCATCTTTTGTGACTGTTTTTATATCAAAAAGCTCTCATCACATGGGCGCTGTTACCCAAAAGGCTCTGTGCAAAAACATGTGGACTTCATTGAATGTTATGTTTGTTTACGTGTCTCAGACAGTCCAGGCAATATGAACATGGACTGCATGCATTACTCAGGCTAAGCTTAGACTGACTGAGTCTTTAGTCAGACTATGGTAATCATGCCATGCTGTTCACGTGTCAGACTGTACAAGATGATGGCAGCATCTGTGATATCCTGTTTTTAAAAGACAGATGTTTTGATGAATATTGTGTTGTGATTAAAAGGCAGTATGACTACATTCATGTTATCATTGAGCACGCTCTCGAGCATGGGCTGTGTAAACAGAAATAAGCCCTTGGCATTTTGAGCAACCATGCTTCAAAACGTGCAAAAGGAAAGTTCTTAATGGCTGATATAATATGAATGCTTATTATGTAACAGTAATAAGAAAATTCCTACAAATTCAAAAATTCCCAAATGTTTTGTTTACATTCATCATGAGTGCTACTGTATTTGAAGTTCTTCAGTGAGGCTGGCATCATCCAATGACGTGCTCTCATAAGTGGTTTGTAGATGAGCCTCATAGAAGCCTCTTAGGAGTGGTCACATTCTGATATTTATTCAAACACTGAGTCTGTATACATGCACTTAATAATCTGATTATAAACTAATTCCTGCAGTTACCTGATTATTTAGGTGGTTATATAAACAACACACTGACTTCTCAGCACATGTGTATTCTTACTGTGATTGTAAAGCAGCACCTATAAGATGGCAACAACATTTTGGGAGTGATGCTCAAAAAGAAGATAAAAAGGATGCTGTAAAAAACACAAGTCAATGCTTATTTAACTAAGCTCAACTGAATTATCTGATAATCCAAGTGCATGTAAATTTCAACAGAAATCTGATTTTGTGTGTGTATAAACACACTCACTCATAACTCCAACATTACATTAGTAGCTGCAGTTTTTAATTTTTTGTTTTATTTATTCATTTTTGCCAGTTTTTATCCCTTTCCCAGTGTAGTAGTAGCCAGTTAACCCATCCCATCTGTTAGGCCTCTTTCCATCACTTTTGCAATGTCCCTGACTCTAGGAGAGTGAAGACAAGCACAAGCCTCCTCCGTTGCGTGTGATGCCAGTCGACCACCTCTTTTCGTACTACCACTGATACACCGTCACTGGAGAGCCTAATGCGCTTGGAGGAAAGTGCAGGATTCCCAGCTCTGAATGGACCAATCAGTAGACACCTGAGCCAGCGGACATTGCAATGTGAAAGTGATAGGGAGAGTGAGAGCGCCATCTACCCACCCAGAGAGAGCACTGCCAATTATTGCTCTCTTGAGCCCGGCTGTTGATGTCAAACAGCATGACCGGGATTCAAACTCGTGATCCTCTGGTCATAGTGTCAGTGTCTTCGCCTGCTGAGCCACTCGGGGCCCCCAGCTGCAGTTTTTTATTGTTTATATTAAATCTGCTGTAGACTATAGCACATGTTTCAATAACAGAGTTTATAGGAATGCTTGATTACCAAGACATTGTGGAGTCCACATTTTGCTTCTTTAGAATTAGAGCTGTAAGGCACGTTTTCTAACAAACAATGGAACTTTGTAGTCACCTAAATATTCATCCATTCATTATCTTCTCCACTTAGTCCTGCTCAGGGTTATGGTGAATCTCCTACCCCTTCACTGGCCGCAGTACAGGGCATTCCACTAAGCTAAACCCAGAACAGGGTGTCAGTCCATCACTAGACACAGTTTAGAGTACCCAATTCACCTGACCTCCATGTTTTGGACTGTGGGAGGGAACCAGAGAACTTTGAGGAAGTTGACACCGACATGGGGAGAACATGGAAACTCCACCCAGATGGGGAAGATGCCCTCAGCGCTGAGAGGTGTGCGTGCTAACCACCAAACCACCGTGCTGCCCTCACCTAAATATTTAAAGTCAGCTGCTGCAGAGTATGTCACATTATATATTGTATGTCCACTGATCTTAACTCAAGACCAAGGATATTTGTATGCAGTGCACAGTTTGCCTACATTTTTTAATTATTGTTTTTCAAGGGCTTTGTTTAATTTTTGAATAAAAATCTCAAACATGGATGAAATTTAAATATCCAAAATAGACAAATGTGATATCATAACAACATAAACAGATGGCAAACTAATCTAATGAACTTTATCATTCATGTACTCTACCTCTAGTCCTCAGCTAACACACTACACAATGCTAGTAGGCCAATGGCTACAGTGTGCTTCCTGTTTCCTGTGTCCATCTGGGAGAGGAAGAGGATGGTGAGGTAACATGAAGGCTGCCTCTTGGCATAAGATTAAACAGCATGCTCTAGGGGCCATTAATAACACTCATATTTTGGAATAGCTCTGTGCTTACGGAACCAGGTGCATTTAATCTCTTTTGAGGAGGGGAGGAAAGAGGAAGGGGAGACAGGGAAAAAAAAAAGAAAAAAAGAAAAAAAGTAAGGTCAACAGGGAGAAGCTCATCCATTTCTTCTCCGTGCTGCTGAGAGTGATAGGCCCAGGTTTTCCAAGGTAGTGCATTTGTCTGTCAGAAGTGCTGGCTGGCACAGTGATTTAGTTTGTGTCAGATGATGCTCGTGTCCGGCTGAAGCTGCTGCCTGGCTGGATATGGGGAAATTTGTTACTTTTAGCTTTGACAGGGAGATAATTGCTGATGGTTAACAGAACTGTGTGGAATCCAAAGGGTTTTTGGGAACGGCGGCAAGTAATAGAAAATACAGCCGGAGCTCAAGCCCTTCTTTCTGCGCGCCCCGCATTTCTGTGTAATATAGCCTGGCTAGCTTTACCTCCTGCCTGGATGAATGAGACACTTAACAGGCCAGCAGTCGCAGTGGAGATTAAATTCTAAATTACTTTACTGAAAGACAAGAGTTAGGACATTTAGGACAGCCCTGCTCTCACCCACTGCCTTAATTAGGCTAAAAACACCTCCAAATTGCTGACCCCCTTACACCCCGCCTGGCCCCCCGTCCATACCCCCGGCCCTCACGTGTCCGCCCCGGCCGCCTCGCCTGAGCTTAAGATGCCTTTGAGTGCTTGGATCAGGCCTGCTGTCAATCAGATGTCCGAACTGCCAGCACCATATCACAGGAGGAGTTAAAGAGGAGGCGGAACTGAGCTGCGATGTGATGGGCTGAAGGGCAGTAATTGACAGGTTAAGCCTCGACTTAATTGTCTGCCCCTCCTCACATTTCAGCAGAGCCTAAAGGCCTGTAATAGGACAGGTTAAAGAACACAACTCTATAGGCAAAGCCTTATCGCTTTTAGCTGCTCTTTTATGTCATCTAAAAGACTATTCCAGAAAAAAAAGTCTTTATTTTAAAGAGCCCACATCATACTTTTCTCCTGTTTTATTGCACGTATGCTTGTGCATGTAGTAGTGCATTTAAAAAATCATGAAAACTTTCATTTTTGTTCATATTTTCATTCAAGAAGGTAAAGTATAAAATATTTTATAATCATTACATGCATAATTATATTTTAAGTCCTTTTATTTTATTTGTGTTACAGAAATGTAAATACAGAAATTCTTACAAAGTTCATTTATACACTCTGTACTTTGTTGGGGCTCCTTTACAACAAATTACTGCATGAGTGTGGCATGGATGCTATCAGCTTGTGGCACTGCTGAGATGTTAATGAAGCCAGGGTTGCTTTAATAGTAGCCTTTAGCTCATCTGTGTATCTGGGTCGGTTGTTTCTCATCTTCCTCTTGACAGTACCTCAGATTCTTTTTGGGATTCAGGCCTGAAGACTTGGATGGCCAATAAAGCACAGTAATACAAACCATTTGCTACTATTTTTTTTTTTTTGCCAATTTTCTCCCCTTCCCAGTGTGGTAGTAGCCAATTAACCCAGCTCATCCGCTAGGGGATGCTCTCCCCATCACTTTGCACTGTCTCTGACTCTAGGAGGGTGAAGTCGAGCACAAGCCTCCTCTGCTGCGTGCGATACAGCCACCACCTCTTTTAGAACTACTGCTGATACACCATGACTGCGGAGCCAATGCGCTCGGAGGAAAGCGCAGGATTCCCAGCTCCAAATGGACCAATCAGTAGACACCTGAGCCAGTGGACATTGCAACGTGAGTGATGGGGAGAGAGAGCGCCATCTACCCACCTCCAAATTTTGCTCTCTTGGCTTTTGATGGCAAACAGCGTGACCGGGATTCAAACTCGCGGTCCTCTGGTTGTAGTGCCGGCGTCTTAGCCTGCTTAGGCACTCGCCCTCATTTGCTAGTAGTTTTGGCACTGTGGGCAGTCCTGCTAGAAAAAGAAATCAGCATTTCATTGAGTGTGTCAGCAGATGGAAGCATGAAGTGCTCTAAAAACTCCTGATAGATGACTGTGTTAACTTTGGCCTTGATAAAACACAGTGGACCAACATCAATGACATGACATGGCACCTCAAACCAAACTTTGACACCTTGAAAAACAAGTCTTTTCACTTTTTATCGCCTAAAATTAAACAGGCTATTTTTAGTTACTTTTAAAACTCAAACATGTAAATCTCTCTTAGGCTCTGAGTAGCTGCATGTTTTGATATGATTAAACATATTAGATCAACCTCTTTTATTTATTTTATTTTTAATAATATGGGACCTGTAAGCCTTCCTCAAGAGTTTAATGATATTTCATTCATCTCAGCTTGTTGTCTTAACCAAAATTAGTAATTTACAAATGAGGTAATGAATCCTGTCCTCTGTGTTTGACAGATAATTCTCTTTGAAGAGAAGCGCTGCCACGCTCATTTGACCCTGCATCATATTCTTATTTTGGGACTGACAATGAGAGTAATAGGAAATATTGATTGGCAGAGCAGTTAAGTTGTCACTGTGGCCATTTAATATGTCAGGAGCAGCTGTTAAATTGTCAAAAAAATCACTGGAGGACTCTCTTCATGCCTGGTACTGCTCTACAAAAACCTTCCACGTTTAAATAGATGGGGAATGTTTTTTTTCAGCCCCATTTTTGTTAAATCATGCACACCTGTTGATCTAGAATGGAGAGATTGACAATTATATTTATTTCTTAAAGGTGGTTATTGTAAAGTAATGTTGTAAGACATGTTTTTGTTGAAATAATAGCAGTCAGGGTGGCTATGTGTGTGTGCTGGCTATGTCAACTCATAAAAATATCAATCTGATGAAGCACACTCTATGTGGTCTGCAGTGGAGAGTAGGAGGCCGTGGAGGGATGCGTATGTACGATCGTGTATATATGGTCAGGGTTTGGCTCTGGTGGCTTGGAGGCCATAGCACAGCGTGGGTGGTGCGGAGCCTTAGGCGTGCTGGCAACTAGTGCTACTGCAAATGGCCATCTGTAGCCAAGTGAGTTGAGCCAGTGGCTGCTTAAGGGGCAGAGCGAGGTCCGCTGTGGCTCAGTATGTGGAGAGGGGAGTAGAGGCCAAGCTCTACAATCACAAACTTTAGAGAAACTGCTTCTGCTGCTGCTTCTTCTTGTCCACTGGCTGTTTGCTGAACCTTCTGTAACCTCAGCATGTATTGTGTGAACTCAGTATATGATGCAATGATCAATACTCACTGGAAAGACTGGAGTGAAAGCAGAGACCTGCTCAATCAGCGGTTAGTGAGCAGAGTCTTCTTAATCGGTGTAAACAAAGCGTGACCTAACCTCTCTGTGTTGAGTTGTTTTTTGCAGCCTGTTTGCTCACATTAATATTTAAAAGATACATTTGGTAAGTGAACTGTCTAATACTGAATAATATTAAAATTACACCTACACTCTCAGAAAAAAAGGCACTGGACCATCACTGGGTCAGTATCCCACTGTCACTGGAGTAGTGGCCTCAGGGGCACATCTTCATCATCTTTAGTTTGGGAGCATAATTGCACAAATTATTTGATACAGTCATCAACAAATTAAAATATGAAAAAGTTCATTTTGGTTTATAATTTAATTAAAACATTAATGGTTATAAATCTCATATTGAATACATGTAAAGTGAGATTTCAAGACATTCATTGTTTTAATATTCATTTGTATATTTTCACAAAAATCACAAATGCAAGTAAATTATTAATTGAACAGTTCAGATACTGTGTATCTCTCCTTCTTGAACTGCTACATTCCTCATTTTAAAAGTTAATCCAGAATCCAAGTCTACTGTGCAATGTCTGCAGTCATCTGCTGGTGTTGGCCCAAAGTCATCCAATTGGAGATTTTAGAGCATTTCATGCTGCCATCTGCTGACAAACTTTATGGATAAGGTGTTTTCAGTGCCAAAAGTACTACCAATTGTTTATTGACAATGATATGACTGTGCTTGACTGGCTAGCCAACTCTTGAGCTATAAGCCATATTGATCAACATTAAACCAAATAAAAGCTTGACATGTGTCATTTTACATTTAATGATTATAAAATATGACAGTTTTTCTTTTTGAATTAACTTTTGAACTTTTTCATAATATTCAAATATAGTTCTTTATTCAATTTATGTATGACTCCAGATTTTTACATTTCTTTTACTTTCCCAAAGTTTAGTTAGAAGTTCAGTCAAGAAAAGATACAAATCTGCTGCTTCTCCAAAACAGGAGAATGTAAGAACCGTGTTTTACCATTCAAAGTACATTTAGGCTACATTCACATTACCAGGCTGAAGTGACTCAGATCTCATCTTTTCAAGTCAGATTTGAGTCACTTTCATATATGGTTCTAGATAAGATACATATCAGATTTGTGGACATGTGACCTGAGTGTAACAGTCAGATCAGATTTTCTGTCTTTTTGCTTGTACGCATGCACGTAGTGGGTGAGTCAGTGTTGGCTTCTCTCGTTTACTCACGTCGCTGTAAAAACAGTAAAAGCAGCCAGCTGGCATTTATTCACCTTCTTCACCTGATCATGTACAGTCCTCCACCTATTTACTGTCCTCCTGAGCTAAACACCATCACACATCAGCTACTAACACGACTGTTATAGCAGTTTTACTAAAACAGTGGTCTCACAAATGCAGGGTTGCCAGATCCTCCAAACCTCCTAATGATTTGGTAATACAAAGACACACTACACAAACGAAAACTACCTCAAAAAGTGGCGTAAAAATGTAAATCTTCTTCAAATCTTATTTTCTCATTCTGTGCCTTCTTTTATTAATGCAAAACTCCTACAAACCACCAACCCTGAAGTTTTACCGGCAACCCTGCACAAATGTGATGCTTTTTGTTGTTGGTGATGAAGAAGATGTGTATACATGTATCTGTGTGCACATGCAGGCCGTTTCAGGGACAGATTCATTCACATTAAAGACAGATACAGCTCAGATATTTTTATAAATGTGAGTCGTCAAAATACTTAAAACTGAGCAAAAAATCTGATTTGAGTAATGTGGCTTGTAATGTGAACGTAGCCGTATATTGCTTGTACTTTGTAGGACCAAAAACATGCCTATGTAGTACCTTGTTTTTGAACAGTGCATATTTTCCTGACTTAAGACGAGGTTAATACTGTCACATTTTAAGTGTGCTCTGAAACTAAAGGTGCCAAAAATGTGTTTTGAACAAAGCCTCAAAACTGGGATCTTCACTTCTGGCCCTGGTGGGCTGGTGTACAGCACAGTTTGGTGCTTTTCCTGCTCCGTACACCTGGTCCAATTTATGTTATTTGCCAGACTTAGTAGATCAGTGCAAGAAAACCACCAAACTGTGCTGGACTTGGTTCTCCAGGTGAAGGTATGAAGATCCCTGCCATATGTTTGGTTCTCTAAAGAAAGTTGAATAACTTTTTCAAAGTTTACTGAATATTGACATTCAAGGTTCTAACTGAAGGTTTTACTGAGAAGTGTACATATAAACCAAGAACCATTTAGGTACTTTTATCTTTTAATAGTATAAATAGTATATATTTTATCTTTTAGTGTATAATATTGCAGGACAATGATTTAATAGTAGACAATGTGTGTATTATTCAATATAATGCAGTACTTAGGAAATATAATAAATTATTCATATAATTTCTAGACTTATACACATAAAGACTGTAAAAAGAAATGCTAGAATTATTTTAATAAAAATAAAAGTGCTTTTAAATGTAAAACTTTTTATTGCATAGCTTTTAAAAGGAGTATATTTTGTAAATGAGATTTTTGTATGAATGAACTTTTTAACAGAAAGCTGTATTGTACTATACTTTATACTATGCAAATGGTTGTGCTGGCATAGCTGGCATACTTTGTTCTTCCTTGTAACTTAATAACTTCTTGAAGAGACTTGCAGCTGTGATGGGCTGCTCAAAAAGGTTCAAACCACTGGAGCTTGTGTCTGCATTGAGAGTTTGTGTCTGCATAAGACAGAGGATAAATAGGATTTACATTACTGTGCTCTCAAGCTTTAAGAATACAACTGTACCTGTTGCTTGATTCATGCTAACCAGATTGATTAACTGGAAGTGTTGACCCACAAAATGTGTTTTTTCCCCCTCTCTCCATGCCAGCCTACAGAGAGTGACTAAAGAGACATGTCGCATTAGGCAGTCGGAGCAGATGCAGAGACAGGGCAGTTAGACTGGGGGAATCTGGCAGGCTCGACTGGGCTGGGGTTTGGGGAATATAGCTCTATAATAGCTGCTCCTGGGTCAGAGAGCACTCACTGCCTCTGTCCTCCTGTGTGTTAACTAACACTCACCAGTTCCAGTCCAGAAAGAGTCCTCACATCAGGAGACTTTCACCGCAACATAATCAGCACAGCATAAATGATTTTATATATATATTTATTTGTTAGATAGATTAGTTGGTGCTATTTAAATGGGAATTGATATAGTATGTAAAAAACATACATATGTAAATAACCAGTATGGCTCATCAGAAATCAACACAGTAACAACATTACAGAAAAAAAAATTAAATATGTCAGTCTGCATGTGATAAATATAAAATCTGCCTTTTTAAAATTAAATTATGAACACAAACAAAGTTGTTCATATTTTCTCATTTTGAAAGATGCTGTTGTACTGCATGGTGTGTGGATTAGAAAATGTGGTGCTGTTGCAAATTGAGTTTTTAGTGTTAACTAATAAAATATTTTTCATCAAATCATCTATTTTATGAAAAAAAATAGGTAATTATTATCATTCTGAGCAATAATTTGACTATTTAGTACATTACATGGTACAGTAGAATCTACATCACATAGGAACATTTGAGGCACTGATTATGTCAATAGCCTACCAAAAAATAAATCACCACACCCAATTCCTGAGTAATTCTGTTTGTAGCGTTGTAACTAGAAATGCTTAATTGCAACTAAATGCATTCTAGGAAACAGTCCTGACCTTTCACAATTAATTATTTTTGGAGGTCAAAATTGCACTTTTGATTAATGAACAGTACAATGTTCTGTGCAGGGATATTTTCCAAGCACTTTGTCTTTCTCTTTCCCTCATCTATCCTCTCTCTCTCTCTCTCTCTCTCTCTCTCTGTCTGGAGGTAGAGTGAAAAAATAGAGTATGTTTGCACACTGTATGCATTTAGTACACTAGGATAAGGGTGTGTAGTCCTTGATCTGTGAGGTGTGTTGGAGGCCTTTAGTGTAAGCCGCTGTGTTAGACAGTGAGCGGTCCCTGTGCTTACTGCAGGGGCCCGTGGCTGGGTTAGCACCATTAATGAAGGGTGCCTTTAAGAAGTCTCCAGCGAGCAGCCAGGCATTACAGATTAGGTCAGTGGAACGGCTAGCGGGTTGAGCATGATGGATGAGGGGCAGAATGAGTTTCTGCTGCGCAGTATTGTGAAATCTTTTCATTGTCACCGACGGGCCTATGAGGCTCTGACGAATGAGGGAGCAAGTGTCAGAAACGCCCTTCCCCTGCTCCCTGCTACGCCTTTAATATCTCCCTGAGCTGCCGCCAAAGTATTGATAAAAGTAAAGTTTAAAAATAGCCCCGGCAGCAAAGAGAGAGGATCCGGAGAGCTTGCAGAGATGATTAAACAAGGTCGCTGTTGTGCTTCTGTGAGCTTCTTTTCTGTAAACACACCAGCACAAGCTACTGGACTTCCCACTTCCAGAGAGAGAGAGAGAGAGAGAGAGAGAGAGAGAGAGAGAGAGAGAGGGAGGGATGGGGTGAGAGAGGGAGCCTCTTTATGGGAAATGTTTGTGACCGGGGTGACAGCTTGGCTTGATGGATGGGCTGCCTCCATCTGGTTGCAGTGCATGTAATAAATTTCCATGCTCATGTTTGACCTCTCTCACTTACCAGACACATCTTTCACTTTTGGGACGTCCAAGAGGGACTCACAATTACGAGGCGAGATGCCGCCAGGGCGCAGGGATAGTGCTGTTTATGGGCCCCAGCCCAAGGGCAAAGAGGCCGAAAAAATAGATAGCTGTAAACAATGCCTGGCGCTGCCAAGAGAATTCTTCTGCATTCAATAACCTTTCACACCTACTCAGCTCCCTGTGTGCCCAATAGCATCCTGTGCTACAGCTCGCAGACCTCGGCCATGTTCCTATAGTTCCCACTCCTACTCGTTTTTTAAGCCATGCAACTATTCATAGGTCTACAGGACAGTGTATGTTTGGTCAAATGCTTTATGCTCTGCCAAAAGACAAATCTGCTCACACATGTTAGAGATGTATTCTTCAAAATCCACTCATCTACAAGTAAACATTGTTCGGTGTCATTTTGGCAGTTTCTTATTACAGCTCATACACAAATGCTAAGACAATTCTAGCATGGTATAAAGGAAACTACAGACTGTATATGTAGATGGACAACATGGCTCCATTTGCTTTCATAGAAATGAAGCCAAAACACTGCCGCCATTTTGCCATATTTACAACCGGAGTCTGCTCAGTAGAGAACAGAGTCCAAGTCAGCCCTCCTCCTTCTGCAGTCATTGGTTGAAACAAGCCAAAGATGCTAAAGCTTCAGTTTGCTCTGCGCCAGCTTAACTCCTGCTCTGCTGTAAGCACCAACTAGTTAAAAGAAGAAAATAATGGTTTAAACAGTATCTGGATTTGGCCAAGACCAGAAAGTGCATTTGGAGAGAATGATGGCTGAGATCAAAACAAATCAAAGTACAAACACTACCAAGTCCAGTACTTACCTACGCTAAGGTTAACTGACTGGATAACTGCAAGAAATAGATGCTGCAGCCAGGGTTGCCAGGTTCAACAAAAATATTCAGCTCAAAGTCTTTCTAAAGCTGCCCTTCAGAAGCTGAAACTAGTCCAAAATCTAAGGTGCAAAAAAAAACGTTTCAGCAAAAATAGGTGGCAAAAAGAACTACCAGTGTAAAAAAACGAGTTTAAATGAACAATTTAACAAAACAATTTTAGTTATACTAAATTCCACTTACCTCTCGTGTAGCTGATCATCCATGTTTAAAGTGCTATTTTATCCTCTTTAGTTTAGAACTGGAGCTGTGAAACTAATATTAAACTTGAATGCACTAGTCCATCTCAAAAAATTGGAATAAAGTTCATTTGTGTTAATAATTGAATTAAAAAGGTAAACGGTCATAACCTATATTCATTACATATAAACTTACACTTCAAGCCTGTTGTTTTACTGTTGATCAGTATGGCTTAAAGCTGATGAAAATCAGAAATTAAGTATCTAAACTTATTAGAATATTTTGAGTAAATTTCTATTCAAACAGTATCAACAATAAAACAATTAATGGCTTGAAATATGTCAATTAACCTGATTCTTGTTAGGTGAACAATAGTTACCTATATGGCTCAGTCATTTCTATAAAATGACTAATTGATGTGAGTTAGCTCAGTATTATTTACTGTGAATTTAAAAGTAAAAAAACTCACTATGTAGCTCAGTACTGTGAAAGTTATTTTAGACACGGGTTCTGCAATGTCAGACCACTTCAGAAGTATGAATGCTGATCTAGAATCACTTGTAGATCTGATCCATGATCAAATTATTTTGTTAATATTGTTCACTGCGGCTGTCTAAAGTGACTTACAGTGTTGATGTTTTATTCATTTTAAACACACTGTCTATGAGACCTGAATTAAGACCTGGATGTATGAAGTTGATGTTTTAGTGATATGTTTTGAGAGAAGTGCCTGGACTGTTGGCTGGATAGTTTTGGTTAGTGGACTATTTTCATCAAATGTGACACTGAAATGTTTAAAAACATCAGCAGCTCTGCTATCTCATCCACTTGTACCAGTGCAATGCTCACTAACACACCACCTCCACATCAGTGTCACTACAGTGCTGACAGTGATCCACCACATACATAACACCTGCTCTGTAGGAGTCCTGACCATTGAAAACAGGGTGAAATGAGGATAACAAAGTATACAGAGAAACAGATGGAAGGCAGTCTGTAATTATAGTAATTATAACTACAGCAGTTTACCTCTGGGCCCAGTTATGGATATTGGTCTTTAAATTCACAGGGAGACTTGTTTCATTCTAAGGGACAAAGCACAAGTAAAAAAGGACATCTATACTTGAACTACTTTTTGTCATATGACACCATAAATATAAAGAGACCTGATATGAATAAAGGAAATACAAAAAAACTATTTTATGATCATTTGTAAGAATGTCAGACAGATAAGAATTTTAGAAATCTGGTTTGTACTTCTATGTCTTCTTCAGTGGTATCTTATTGTATGTTGTGATCTACTGAGATTCTGATAATAATCATACAGTTACATGGCAATTAAATGTGTTGTTACTTGCATGCTAACATGCTAATATCCAATCCAGATTAAAAAAAGGCTCTGGAGGGGAAGAAGATACAGTACTGCTAAAGTTAATAAAATATCTGAGACTACTATTCACATCAGGTTAAAACTAAACTGTTCACATCAGATAAAAAGCTAACTAGCTAGTTTTGAACCTTCATAACTTTGAGCGTAGCCAAGCTCAGTCAGTTACTTTTATTAGCATGCTGCAATTTTGTACTCTTCTTGTCACTACATTGTTGCTAGTCTGATGCATTATGAAATGGATGTTTGTGTATTATGAAGTATTTAAAAAGTTAAGGAGGCAAACAGATGTTTCTGCAGCTGGTAGTGTTTGGTAGGTTGAAATTAGAAGCTTAAAATCTACAAGCCAGCACTAGTAGTAGGTTAGCATGGGTTATGCTAGCACTGAGAGCTTATCGTGTAAACATAGATAACTTTTACCAGAATTTTCTTTTCTTTTAATGTGAATTTTTGACAAATATTTGACATATATTTACACATTCTGTGCATGACTGTGTGTAGTTTGTTGTATCACAGTTTGCTGAAGAGGCTTTAAAAGTAACCCAATGCATTTAAGCAGCTTCGTATTTTTTCAGTAATAGAAACAGATAGCTGGCCATTGGATTTTAATAAAGTGGGATAATAATGAGGCTAAGAGTGGAGTGAATTGTAAAGCAGGAGGCTAATGAAGTGCCTATGCGGGCAGTATGTGCGAAATAACCTATAACCTATTAAGAAGGAGCCTAACTCACTGGGGTTGAGTCAGAAACCCTGATTGAATTAGTGGGCTCTTTAATTACTGAGCATCTTAGATGGGAGCTTTGAATTTAATTGAACTTTTTCATGCTCCCTGCTCACCCAGCCAAACAATTTGTTCGAGAAAAAAAATTGAATTAACCACCGGACTTTTTTTTGGATTGATTATTATAACATTAGGAGAGTCCCAGGAGTTTCCAGGCTGTAAAAAACGAAATTGCATAACATTACTCACAATAACGCATATGTTATAATCGCAAAGAACTTACTTAAAATTCAATCCACTTTGGCATCATTATCATGTATCAACATAATAAATGAGCCCTTCAGAGCATGGTAATTATAATTTGATAAATCATCAGCAGAAAATTAACTGGATGTCAAAACATTCATTGGAAAGGGTGATGAATCGAGGATGATTGTGGTGATGAATTGTGTTAATCTGCGCAGTATGAAGCCAGCGAAATGGCTAAGCAGCCCAAGATGGATGGGGCATAGAAGCAGCAAGGTCAGGACACAGCACTGCAGAACTGAGGGAGAGAAAAAGAGGAGGGAATGAGAGAAGGAGGGAGGGGGAGGCCGTGCAGCATTCAGGGCTTTATCTACCTTCACATTTTACCTTCGTTTTTCACTGTGGGTTTCAGGCATAGAGTACTTTTTCTTTCTTTTTTTGCTCGTGTGACCATGCCTTTAATCTTTGCCTTTGCTGAGTACAAATATGGTCTGTGGTTAAAACAATGGAGTGTGTTTAACTTTTGCTCCACTCTAATACAAGTCAGTTGTTTTCTGGAAAAGAAAGGTTAACAGCATGTGAGGGCATTTAACCCTCATATGACACAGCTTGTAGTGTATTGCCTCACCGTATAAAGTAAGCTTTGTGAACATACATAGACAGGCATTGTATGGCTGTAGAAGGACACATTTTTTACTTTATATGCTTCAGCCTTTTACATAAGACTCTTACACTAAAACTGACCCTTCTTACTTCCGTAGCATTTTTCCCCGAGACACCTTCTCACTAAATCACAATTTACACATGGCACAATTATGTTTAGTCACTGTAGCATGTTACGATTTGAGCCGCCTTGATTGAAGGTCGGCTATTGCGGATGTAAAATGCTCTGTAGGACCTCGCAGCCCTACAGGTCAGTTTCAGATGTAGTGAATCCATCACAGTGTGTAGTGCAGTGCCAAGCTTTAATGGCCCTGTGCTGAAGCTTTGCTTTCCTGCCGTTTGAATTGCTGATCCTGCAGCTACCCTCCATTTGTACCTAATATACAAAGATACAAGTTTAATTTTTCACTCTTACGAAGAATAATGTTCCACTACTGTTCCACTCACAGTTCATTAAGACCACATTTCCAACAGAAAAGGGCTCATTTAAAAAGCTTGAAAAAATCCCCCAAAAATATGTTAAATAATAAATGAGTGTCTTGATTTCAACTCCAGGTTTATTATTCTCCAGTTTGGTCTAATTTGTCACTTAGTGTTGAGGCCTTTTGTCCATTTACTCTCTTAACCTTAAGTCTTATTGTTCAATGAGCACTTGATGTAAAATTAATGTGAATTATAAATGAAGAGCGGGCATTTGGATTAAATAGCTATTTTTTTACATATAGCTTTGTCCTAAGGACCACTTAGTGATCAGTTCATGTAGTTTTACATCAGTTACCTTTTGCTTAATTCTGATCAGGGTCACGGTGAGTCTCCTACCCCTTCACCAGGCACAGGGCAGGGCATTACAGTATCTTAGCTAAATCCAGGTCAGGGCACAAATCCATAGCTGGGCACACAAAAGAACAATTTAGAGAACTCAATTCACATGATCTGCATATTTTTAGACTGTGGGAGGAAACCCATACAGACACGGGGAGAACATGGAAACTCCACCCAGATGGGGACTCAAACCCAAGACCTCAGCGCTGAGAGGGGAACATGCTAACTGCCGTGCCACCAGTAGTTTTACATATCAGACTTATTTTATATATTTAGTTTTATATCATTTTAAAACTTCTGTTTATGTTTTAGAATTAATCTGGCAGATTTCCTTACCGTGCCTTTAAGAATGAAATATATATCCGAGCTCTGTTTTGATTGCATACCTGATCAGTATAAATCCCTGGCTATCGCTCTGTAATCTGAGGCCTTGTCCACACATAGCCGGGTATTTGAATAAACGCATATATTTTTATGCGTTTGGGCCTTTCGTCCACATGCAAACGCAGTTTACACCAAAAACGAATGATTATGAAACTCCGGCCAAAGTGGCTCCGTTTTTGCGTTTGCGTGTGTACGTATGAAAACGGCGTTTTAGAGTCCAGAACATCACAATCTGCGACAAATGATGCTGTGATGTCATATGCGCGACCTCTGTAATTGACTGCCTTGCTGTGGAAGGATGAACGCCAGCAGAGAAGTTTTCATTTTTATGTTAATTCAAACACTCTTTGCGTCTTTGTTTTTACAAGTTCAGCTTCTCCAACACGTGGGGGAGCAAAGGAGAAGTTTTTTGTTACTTACTTGTTTGTTTTGAAGGATTCTGATTGGCTGACATGGGCGTTAGCTTTGTGTTACACTGCCATCTATGCGCTTGGCGTCTTTATGACAACACTCTACGGCGTATTTATGCGGATTCATGTGGATGAAAACTTTTCTTAAAACGATCTCGTGTGTATGATATTATTTTTGAAAACGATGTAGGGCAGATATTCGTTTTTAGAAATACCCGGCTACGTGTGGACTAGGCCTGAATGTTTTTTGTGACATCACAAAGAGGCTATTTTGTTTCCTCCTAAACTAAAAATGTGAATCATGCATTTACATTAGATTAAGACTTTAGGGAACTCAGTTAAAGGCTTTTTGTAGGACACTCCTAACTGGGCAGAGTGTGCTGTGTGAAGTGTGTAGGTCCAGTGCTTCCTGTAGGTTATGTGTATTTATGGGTGCTGGAGAGCGGTGCTGTCAGATGTACCGGTGTTTACAGCTCGCTGCAGAACTGCGATCCGTCTCTCAGCAAAGCCATCAGAAACTTCCTCTGGACTGTGGAAAAAAACTGGCCGTGTCCGCCCGCAGCCGGCTGCTGAGCTGTACCCATCACTCAGCACACTGCAAAAATTAAACATCCCCAGAGAAACATATTTTTGTGCTATGGAGGACATGTCCCCTCTTTCCTCTTAAATAAGATGTCTTTGGGAGATGACTCTTAAATAAATGTCTAATAGAGTTCAGCAGGCAATGACAAGTGCAGTGTACCATGTGTACAGTAGGTGAACAAAGTAAAAAGGTCATGTTCTTGTAGAGAGGTCTGTTTCTGCTGCACCTAACAGTCCTGGTTACATAAAAAAGAACAACAAATTGTTTAAGCTGTTCAAGTGATTGAAATGAACATGCTGTTTCATTTTTAATACAGATGCTGTGCCTGTGGAAATGACATTTCAACAAATAATAGTAATTGCTTGTCACTTAGTTTGAAATGTGACAAATTAGACAATGCTACTTTCATTGAATTCATTAACGAATTGGAAAATGAGTTTATTTCTCATATGTCACTCAGTTGGACATATGTGATTCACTTCCTAACACACTGTGCAGTTGTTTATGATGTCTTTCCTACTTATAGCTCTAATTAAAGAGTTTAGTTATTTTTGGTGTTCAGTTACCTGATGTTTGAAAGTAACTCTTTACTCTACGATACCATTTATAAGGCTACATGTACTATATGGACAAAAGCATTGGGACACCTGTTCATTCATTGTTTCTAATGAAATCAATAATAACTGTCTCTACTAGAAGACTGTCTACTAGATTTTGGAGCATTGTTCCAGATCAAAAGGTTTTAATTGCCATTTCAGTTAAATACAGTACAGAACATAATGAAATAACACAACGTTCCTCCAGGACCAGGTGCAACACAGAACATAAACATGCCGTTGTACAGGACATATGCTATAATACAAGCCCTCGGACTAGACTTAGAGGACAGGACAAATGTAATGATGATCAGTACACGGTACTGAGTGATTGACTTTTGGGAATTTTCTGCAAGTTACCAGGATGCAGTGATTGTGTAATTCTGTAGTGTGCAAACGTGCAAATATTGCAATGAGTGGTGACAGGCTACAGTAATGTGCAAATGTGCAGTGATATTTAGTCCTTGAGAGTCAGTCTGTCTGTTTTATGGAGTTTGACAGCCTGATTCATGAAAGTGTTAGACAGTCTATCCGTGAGGAACCGAATGCTACGGTATCTACTACCAGAAGGCAGCAGGGTGAAGAGACCATGTGATGAGTCCTCCACAATGCTGAGAGCTTTCCAGATGCAGTGCTTACTGTAAAAGTTCACGAGTAATGGGAGACTGACCCCAATGATCTTCTCAGCCATTCTCACTATATGCTGGAGAGACTTGTGGCCAGATGCAGTGCAATTCCTAAACCAGACAGTGATGCAGGTGCTCAGGATGGACTCTATGGTTCCTCTGTAGAAGGTAGTGAGGATGGGAGGTGGCAGGTGACTAGGCACTAGGGTTTCTTGCTTATGGAGCTGTTGTTGAGGGACCAGGTGAGGTTCTCTGCCAGCTGAACACCAAGGAATTTGGTGCTCCTGACAATCTCCACGAGGGAGCCATCATTGACCAGAGGAGAGTGGCCTCTCTGTGATCTATCAAAGTCAACAACCATCTCATTAGTTTTGTCAACATTCAGAGACAGGTTATTGGCTTTGCACCAGTTCGTTTCACCTCCTCTCTGTGAGTTGAGTCATTGTTCACTCCAATGAGACCCACCACAGTCGTGTCATCTGCAAACTTGATGATGTGATTGGAACTGTGCATTGCTGCACAATCATGAGTCAGTAGGGTGAACAGCAGTGGACTGAGCACACAGCCTTGAGGGGCTCCAGTGCTGGGAGGATCTGATTGCTTTCAGAGACAAGAGCATTAGTGAGGTCAGGATGTTGGATGATCAACAACCAACCTCATCCCCAACTCTTCTGAAGTACTGGATGGAGCTCCGTCATTCCAGAGAACACAGCTCAATGCTAAGCAGCTTTATACTCCTCTAGCCCTCACCTGCCATTAGACATGGTGCCAATAGTTTAATGTTTAGGGTTATTCTATTGGCAGCACTTTTCACAGGGATTAGACAAGTTGTGTGTGTCAGCAGTGGGTGCAACTTAAAGTAGCTTTCATTAGAAGGGCTGTCAACAATCGATAGAATATAGAGTGTAAGCTGACTATGACAACTGACATAAACCTACATCAGGCGTGTATACCAGTAGATAGTTTCTGTTATAAAGGATGCTCTTATTTACTGTGGTACTGAAATTCCTTTAAACACACTTTGAACAAAGTATTTTGGAAGCACTTTGCAATAAAGGTATATTTAAGAACATCATTTAAGACTACATTAAGCCTTATTAATTGGTTAAATAATGTCTCAATTACTTATTAATTAATTATATCAAGAAGTGTCACTCAACTTCTTAATTATATGAGTTAACCCTCATTGGAGCACCACAGAGCAGGTGTTATTTGGGTGGTGGATCATTCTCAGTACTGCAGTGACACTGATGTGGTGCTGGTGTGTTACTGTATGTTGTGCTGGTACGAGTTGTTCAGACACAGTAGAGCTTTTGATGTTTTTAATATTAAACACCTGAATATTGAACACCTGGTGAAAATAGTGCACCAACCAAAACTCTCCAGCCAACAGTGTCCTGTGACCATAATCAGAGGACCTAAACAAGCTGTGCAGTAAGAGATGAGCTACTGTCTTTGATTTTGCATTTACAAGGTGGACCAACAAGGTGGGTGTGTCTAATAAACGGGTCAGTGAGCTCCAGCAGCTCTGCTGTGTCTGATCCAGTCATACCAGCACAACACACACTAACACATCACCACCACATCAGTGTCACTGCAGTGCTGAGAGTGATCCACCACCCAAATTGAAGAACAGGGTGAAAGGATGTTAACAAAGTGTAGGGACAAAAAGATGGACTACAGACTGTAAGTGTAGAACTACAAAATGCACCTGTATGCTGCCTAATGAAGCTAATATGTAACAGAGAAATCTTTTATATTTATATTTTATATACAAACCGGATTCCAAAAAAGTTGGGACGCTAAACAAATTGTGAATAAAAACTGAAGGAAATGATGTGGAGATGGCAAATGTCAATATTTTATTCGTAATAGAACATAGATGACAGATCAAAAGTTTAATCTGAGTAAATGTAACATTTTAAAGGAGAAATATGTTGATTCAAAATTTCACAGTGTCAACAAATCCCAAAAAAGTTGGGACAAGTAGCAATAAGTGGCTGGAAAATGGAAATTGAGCATATAACGAACAGCTGGAAGACCAATTAACACTAATTAGGTCAATTGACAACATGATTGGGTATAAAAAGAGCTTCTCAGAGTGTCAGCGTTGCCAGCTGAAACTGTACAGTGCAAAGAGGAAGCCATTTCTAAGCAAGCTCCACATGCTCAGACGTTTGCACTGGGCCAGGGGTCTTTTAAAATGCAGTGTGGCCAAATGGAAGACTGTTCTGTGGTCAGATGAGTCAGGATTTGAAGTTCTTTATGGAACACTGGGATGCCATGTCATCCGGACCAGAGAGGACAAAGAGAACCCAAGTTGTTATCAACGCTCCGTTCAGAAGCCTGCATCACTGATGGTATGGGGTTGCATGAGTGGTTGTGGCATGGGCAGCTTGCATGTCTGGAAAGGCACCATTAATGCAGAGAACTATGTTCAGGTTCTAGAACAACATATGCTCCCATCTAGACGTCATCTCTTTCAGGGAAGACCCTGCATTTTTCAACAAGATAATGCCAGACCACATTCTGCAGCAATCACAACATCATGGCTATGTAGGAGAAGGATCCGGGTACTGAAATGGCCAGCCTGCAGTCCAGATCTTTCACCTATAGAGAACAGAGCGACAACGAAGGCCCAAGACGATTGAACAGTTAGAGGCCTGTATTAGACATGAATGGGAGAGCATTCCTATTTCTAAACTTGAGAAACTGGTCTCCTCTGTCCCCAGACGTCTGTTGAGTGTTGTAAGAAGAAGGGGGGATGCCACACAGTGGTAAAAATGGCCTTGTCCCAACTTTTTTGGGATTTGTTGACGCCATGAAATTTTAAAACAACATATTTTTCCCTTAAAATGATACATTCTCTCAGTTTAAACTTTTGATCTGTGATTTGTGTTCTATTCTGAATAAAATATTAGATGTTGGCATCTCCACATCATTGCATTCAGTTTTTATTCACAATTTGTTTAGTGTCCCAACTTTTTTGGAATCCGGTTTGTATTTTTAGACTTTTACACACTCTTATGGTGCTTTTAAAGAATAGTTTTTGTAAACAGTTATGACAGACTCTGCTAGCAAAACATGGCTTGTTTAATCCTGTGTATAAACATCATCATTAATAGGATGAGTACGTAGTGAAAGTACTTTTAAGTCACCTTTCTGCACTGTACTCTGCACTGTGGAGAACTTACAGGGCACGTATCTGAAATAAAGAATTGAGGTTATAGGAACGGGCTTGCTGAGTACAGAGCAGAGCTCGTCACGCCTTTGCTTCTGTTTTCTTCTTTATGATGCAAGTGCTTTTTTTCGTCAGAAGATGATCACTAGGCATGTCTGGATGGGGGGAGTGGAGCATGTGTGTCACTTTGTGTCTTAAGTTTCTGATTGTCTAAATAACACAGTATCTCATCATACAGCTGTCTTGCATTTTGACAGTACAATAACCCATAATTCCCTCTGTCACTCAGTATTTCAAGGGCAGTATTTCATGGCGTGAACGGAGCAGAAGCACATTTACATTTTGGAGGATGTGGGAGAGGTGGGGGTTGATGGGGGAAATGGATTTCTTGTCTTGTGTCACTTCAGATTTTACCCCTCACCCCCTTTTTTCTGCACAATCCATTTTAGAGAAGACTCATAAATACGTCTTGGAAGAGGATCTGTGCTTTTTTCTTTAATCAAAGCAAAGGCACTGATAAGCACACTG
The DNA here is from genome assembly GCA_036984385.1 of Crenuchus spilurus. Taxonomy (NCBI): domain Eukaryota; kingdom Metazoa; phylum Chordata; class Actinopteri; order Characiformes; family Crenuchidae; genus Crenuchus; species Crenuchus spilurus. The sequence continues at coordinate 810 of BRDA01081953.1, read as the reverse complement.
GGGCTTTAAGCTAACGTAGCAGGGAGTCATTTTGGCCAATGAATAATATCAATATACATGTTGTCAAAGACTCACATATGAACTTTACACACTTTTTACTCGCTGTAACATCTTCAGATATCTTCATTGTAATTGCAGTGGTGGACGCAGGTCATATGTGATTATAACTCATTTACTTTGCAGTTTATTTTTGCATAGAAATCGCTTAAATTAATGAAATGACAAAATCTACATAAATGATATTATTATATCTTATGCATTTAACCTGGCCATTTGATTTAAACCTGGCAAACAAAACATCTCGCCAACTATACATTAAGAGACTTTGGTAAAGTAAACTTTATCAGTATATAAAAGAAGCAGCATGCTGCCTTTATTTTTGTGGTGTTTCATACAGTATGAGTGGCCATAAGATGAAGGAAGTGTTACAATATATGCTAGTAATGTGTCTGCTCATTCACAATGATGGTTTGTGACATAATTGGAAAAAAAAATCTTTTTTTAAATTAATTAAATTAAAATTTTCAAATTACATTTTCATTTTTATAAGATGATACACTTTACATATGAAAATAACAGTGCTGTTCAAAATCTTAGGCATGTAAACACATTATTTCAAACACATTTTTAGTCGTAACAACATTAATGCCATTATAATCCATCCTAATAAATATAAACACTGTAAAGTGTAACTGTTACTGAATGTAGTTGATATATTTTAAGATTGAAGAACAAAGTTTGATTCCAATTCTCAGTATTCAATATTCTTATTCTCTCTCTCTCTCTCTCTCTCTCTCTCTCTCTCTCTCA
>BRDA01081952.1:0-12866 GCA_036984385.1 Crenuchus spilurus | reverse complement strand
AAGTTGAGCGCATTGTAGCGCATATTTAGTCAGTGACATGTACACACAACAGTATATTATTGATCACTTATTTTTTGACATTTTAGGGGAAGCTGTAATCAGATACATGACTGCTATTCTTCTATTTAACTGATTATTACAGGATTTCCACTGCAGGTGTAATTAGATAGGCCTTAATCAGGCTACTCTATTCTGACTGAGGTGTAGAGAGAAACATTTTGTATTGCAACTGAGTTATTCATCAGACTATAAATGGAATATGAGTCTGAATGTTAACGAACTGATGCTAATTATATTTTGTCCATGAATACTTATTAAAAAATTCAAAATGGTCTGTCCGCTTCCTTTTATAGCTTTTCCGATGGTTGTGCTATGTCCAGACATGTATTTTCATTTTAAAGCATTTAACCAATCACATTTCAACCATCATTTGTTGCCAGGCAGGGTCAAAGTCAAAGAAGACTGCCCGAGGCCTTCACATCCATTTTGCAGCCCCCCTCCCAATGTCGATGAAACTGTTGCTTCAACCAATCAGGTTTTGAGTTGTCACCCGGGCCCTCTAGCAGGCATCTGGCAACATCACTGTATTCAGATCCATTGACTGGATAATCAATCTAGTTAGCACTAGCTTCGATGTAGATAGGAAAGGACTTCTTGATGGAACTGAAGTGCACGAATAATCTGTTTTTGAGGAAAGAGAGGAGGATGGATTTTGTTTACAAATAATCCCATTTTTTGGTGAGTAAAATGTTGTTATTTTCCTAAATAACTTTGCAAGTTTATGAGGTTATTATTGATATTTTTACATATCACGGTGGTAGCTGCAGTAGGAGACTTGTTCACCCCTGGTTTGTTGATTATTGAATCAAGGCATTTATTAAGGCGACAGGAGTTATCTGTCTGTGATGCCACGGTTCTTTATACTGTATTTCTGCATATTAAATGGTTTTTATAACTAAGGCCTAGGTGTGAAATGCATGGTACGCCACTGAGTGACAATAATATGAAAACACCCTTAAACATAAAAAACATATATTATATACATATTCTGTACACAAACTCAAAGAAAATACTGATATAATACAGTATCACAACATTGTTTTATTATACTGCAATGCTTTTAAAAGAGTGCTGAGTTTAAACAGAAGTGTTGTTGTCTGTCTTCAGCCATTAGACTCTTTCACTCCAGTATAAACAAGTAGTCTAAGACAATAGTTACAATAGCTTTTCAATAGATTTTAAAAATCGCAATATATACATGTTTACTTACAGTAATGAAATATATAGCAATGTATTGAATGTAACCTCAGTATCATGTATCTTATTGTCAGATTCTTATACACTGTCCAGCATCTTATTGCATATTTATACAATTTCATTATTAAAAAGATATGTAACTAATAATTTAACTCTGGTGTCTCACATGTACATTTTAAATGATCTTCTCTCTCATATTTTCTCATTTTCAAGTCTCATCTCTCAGTCCTCGCTCTGACTCTATCATTCCCTGCCCCAAGTTTATTTATTTTCCTTTACCTATAGGCTCACTAATCTATGATATATGCTCTTTTTTACCTCAAGCTATTAAAATGTCTCTTTCTCTCTTCTGTCATCAAAGTCATAGACTCCCCACAATAAAGAAGTGAGTCAACACTGCAGTGTGTTTCATCAAACATCACCTTCATCACTCTTTTCCTGAACCCCAAGTCTCTTTAAAGAACTCCTAATAAGAACAAAGCACAGGAAAATTAAACCCACTACCAAGTTTCTGTCTGTAATCACTACAGCAAACACAGACCTGTACAGCCTCCTGCTTTAATTCTGCACTTCTTTTTCTTGTTTTTAGTGTTTTTAGAAGCTAAAGGAAAGGCATATCGATTTTTAGGCCACTTCTGTATATTTTCTTCATGTACAGTAGCATATCATAAAAGATCATAAAAGAGAATTATTCTGTATTAACTCTCTATTCATGATATTCAATAAAGCATACATTTGAAAAGCCTTCTGCAATTGAATGAATGATGAAATTGATCATGGTGAATCATTTTCATTTATTTATTCACAGCAGTTCATACTCATTTGGCCAACAAATGTTTAGAGTTAATTTTTTTACTTTTTACTTCTTTATAACTGCAGCTGTGAGGATCAAATTGCTAGAATTCAATAATATACTTATTTATTTTAAAATACCCTATAAAATACATTAAAACTGCTTTCTAGCTTCTCAAAAATGCATCCACATCTAGTCTGTGAGACCTTAATTAAAATCTCTCTGTGGTTTAAGTGGGTTGATATAAGTTCTGACGTATTTTCACAGGAACAACAAAACAATTTAGGTGCTTCTTTTAAGACTCTTAATGATTCTTTTAAGACAATAATGCATTAATCTAAAAAAAAACTAACACCATTAATTTTCCAGGTTTGATGTTTGAAATAACTCGTAGCTTCCAGCCTGAAGTTCAGTGGCTCACAGTAGTTTTTTTCTGACTCTTGACTAGTTCTATTCACGACTGTGACAGGAAAGTGACAGTAAATTAAGGATTACATGAAATATGCTTGAAGTTTCAAGCTGCATCCTTTGAGAGTCAGAGATTTCACTGTAATCCTTCTCAGAACCTCACTGTATTCACTGTTAACTATTCACTGGAACAGTTTGTGATCTTGTATATGGTATCAGTGCAACTGGCCACTATGACCACCACCATGGTTCTATTTCTGAAAAGGCCCAGACTGTACAAGCATACCAAGTTTAATGTTTCTATGGAAAGGTGAACATCATTTTCATGTACTGGTTAAACTTTAATGCCATTTTAATCATCAGTACTAAACTACTAATTACAAGCACATACCTGTCAAGTCTCCCTGAGGTGTAGAGAGAAACATTTTGTATTGCAACTGAGTTATTCATCAGACTATAAATGGAATATGAGTCTGAATGTTAACGAACTGGTGCTAATTATATTTTGTCCATGAATACTTATTAAAAAATTCCAAATGGTCTGTCCGCTTCCTTTTAAAGTTTTTCCGATGGTTGTGCTGTGTCCAGACATGTATTTTCATTTTAAAGCATTTAACCAATCACATTTCAACCATCATTTGTTGCCAGGCAGGGTCAAAGTCAAAGAAGACTGCCCGAGGCCTTCACATCCATTTTGCAGCCCCCCTCCCAATGTCGATGAAACAGATTTTGAGTTGTTGTCACCCGGGCCCTCTAGCAGGCATCTGGCAACATCACTGTATTCAGATCCATTGACTGGATAATCAATCTAGTTAGCACTAGCTTCGATGTAGATAGGAAAGGACTTCTTGATGGAACTGAAGTGCACGAATAATCTGTTTTTGAGGAAACAGAGGAGGATGGATTTTGTTTACAAATAATCCCATTTTTTGGTGAGTAAAATGTTGTTATTTTCCTAAATAACTTTGCAAGTTTATGAGGTTATTATTGATATTTTTACGTATCGCGGTGGTAGCTGCAGTAGGAGACTTGTTCACCCCTGGTTTGTTGATTATTGAATCAAGGCATTTATTAAGGCGACAGGAGTTATATGTCTGTGATGCAAAGGTTCTTTATACTGTTTTTCTGCATATTAAATGGTTTTTATAACTAAGGCCTGGGTGTGAAATGCATGGTACGCCACTGAGTGACAATAATATGAAAACACCCTTAAACATAAAAAAACATATATTATATACATATTCTGTACACAAACTCAAAGAAAATACTGATATAATACAGTATCACAACATTGTTTTATTATACTGCAATGCTTTTAAAAGAGTGCTGAGTTTAAACAGAAGTGTTGTTGTCTGTCTTCAGCCATTAGACTTTTAAAGTAAAGTTTTGGCCGGGAAACTACCGTATTTTACCCCTCTTTCCTGGCGTCTTCCCGTATTAGTATTTTCCCGTAAATTTCCCGTATTACACTTTAAAAAAATTCCCGTGCCTCTCCAAACTGAAATGTCACTAACCTCACGAGAACTGCCACTCAGGCTGCTGCAAGTGGCAGTTCTCGCGAGGTTAGTGCGGACAGCGGTAACAAACCTGGAACAGGGAGAGATGGATGCAAGGAGAGAGAGGGCATTCCTGCCAAAAAAGTAAAGACTTCATGTAAACGTCTAAAGAAATGGGCCATCAAATTTATCTTTCTAAAGAGGAGCAGGATGGAGAGCTGAGATGTTCCCAAACTCACATGAAAATATGTAATTGAAATGAAATTATGAAACTGAAATGAATTATGAAAATGTGTAATTTAAATAAAATGTGTTTCACTTAAAGACAATCAATGTGTATATATGCTGAAAATATGTAAAATAAATAAATGTGCTTCAATTCCCTTTTGTGTTTTCTTTTAGGCTGTATTATAAGACTTACATATGTAGGAATGTCCACAGCATTTCAGTGTCAACAAAGGTAGGCCTTTTAGATTCTGATCATCTTATTGTAGTTTGTAAGTGGTTCACAGGTGGTTATTTTAGATTTCTTGTAAACCTGTCTTAAAATTTAAGGGATACTTAATCTCAGTTGGGCTGGTGGGATGGCTTGAATAACGTGGCGGAAAATGTCCCTTATTTTTAAATCCAAAACTTGACAGGTATGCAAGCACAACTACTACTGAGGTTGTAATATTAATAATATCAGTAAGGTTACCTGTCACCAGACGATGCTTTCAGCACAACATGCTAAGCAGTGCTTGAGGAAGAATTATTGATTATTTTAATCAAGTTTCCCAATATCCCAGCACTTACTGTACAGTACTGAGGCTTTACACTATGTATCTTAGACTTCCACCATGTAAAACAGATGTGTCGTCCTCATGAAGCAGAATAGATCAAATTTATTATCATGAAAAGGAATAAACTGGTGATCTATGAAGAAAAATTATGTTTTCACTTAGAAAACAGACAAAACAGGGGTTTTTTCTTATTCCCTTTCTATAAAACAACCATATAAAGGCCATGATGAAAGTTCCTTTGCTGACAGGATAATGACAAAAACTAATTATAACCAGATACCATTAAGTATTTAAGTACAGTTTTGTGCAGAAGTCAGAGCCCACCATTCTTTCATATAATTTCCAGTCAAAATGCTCAATAAGTACACGTTATTCAGTTTCAGGGTATTACTTGGGGATATCCACAAAAATAAAGATGATTACAGATGAAGAAACATGAGTTTCTAAAAATAATTAAAATAAATGGAGAAAATAGAACTCCTAATGACCAAACTAGACGTGGTAGGCCTACAACACTGTAGCCATTAGATAAACAGCACTTAAAGCAATGCTTCCCTCAAAAAACACACTTACACAACACTAACAGCACATATAGTTAGTCAGTCAAGACATGTTTGGAGTCCACATTTTGCTTCTTAATACAGAATCTGAGCTCTAAGCATAACGTTGCTGACAAACACTAGAACTCAATAGTCAAAATGCAAAAATGAAAACCAAAAATGTTCAAAGATGTCAACAAACGCATGAGAAAATGATGGAAATGTTTAAAACAATGTTCCTAAAATAAAGACTAAAAGCAATTTGTATATTTTTCCCTCTGCAGTGCATCATTAAACAATTCAAAAGCAAGGACATGACCCTAAGTTGAACACTCGTGATCTTCGCTCCCTGGGGCAGCACTGCATCAAGAACCATCATTCATCAATAGCTGATATAACCACATGGGCAAGAGATTACTTTGGCAAACCTTTGTCTAGCAATACAATACAGAGTTACATTCACAAACGACACTTAAACCTTCACTGTGTAAAAAATAAGACTTATTTTAACCATGTCCAGCAGCAGCAGCAGCTTTTCTGAGCTCACAGGCATCTGAGATGGACCATCAATCAATGGAAACATGCATTGTGATCAGACAAATCAGTATTCCAGATCTTTGGATGCTGTGTGCTCTGGACCAAAGACAAAAGGACCATCCAGACTGTCAGTGCCTTTGACAAAAGTCATTTACACTTCTGAAAAATATATTGACATTTTAGAGCAACGTCTTTTCCTGGGATACACATGCAAGACAATGCAAAACCACATGCTGCAGATATTATAAAGGCATGACTGTGGAAGAAGCCTTCCTGTAGTCCTGACCTGTCATCAATAGAGATTTTTAAATGGAAAATTTAAATGGAGGTGCAGCTTGAGACTTGACCATTGCCATTAGGTAGAGAGGGGTTGGTCAATTACTTGCTTTGTAGGCAAGCATCAGGATTTTGAATCTGATGTGAGCAACTACAGGAAGCCAGTGAAGTGAACACAGCAGTGGAGTGATGTGAGAAAACTTGGGTTGATTGAAGACCAGCTGAGCAGCTGCATTCTGGATCAACTACAGGGGCCTGATGGCTCACATAGGAAGACTTGCCAGGAGCGAATAGTCAAGTCTTGAGATCACGAGAGACTGGACAAGCACCTGGGTGGCATCCTGCGTTAGAAAGGGGCGAATCCGTTGAATGTTGAAGAGGAGGAACCTGCATGACAGAGTCAAGTTTAAATAGATGTAAACATAAAATGATAACTGGTCATCCAGAATCACACCGAGGCTTCTTGCATCTTGAGATTGGACGTCCATGGAGTTTGTGAATAAGACAGGAAGTTCAAGATGTGAACCAAAGGTTCCAGGAAGGAACAGAAACTCAGTCTGGCTAGGGTTGAGCTAGAGGTGGTGGGTTGTCATCTGTGTAGAGATGTCAGCTAAACATGCTGAGATGTGGCTGGATACCCGAGTGCCAGAAGGAGGGATGGAAAGCATCAGTTGAGTGTCATCAGCATATGGGCTATGCTGGCTAGGTTGTTTAATATCTGGCATATCCATATTGCAACTGTGCGTGTTGTTACACAAAGCCATCTCAAAAGTATTGACATGAGGCAGACCCATACCAAACAAATCACATTACACCAGACTACCTGTACTTCACACTGCTGAAGACACACTTAATGATGAGTTGCCTTTTTATTTATTTGTCAGTGAAGAGTGTTTTAGTGAAGTAACAGAGTTGATGCTAAATGGCTAGTCAGATAGTTAATCTACATATCTCCAAAATTAAATATAACATTTAATATTAAAACCAACAAATGAATCCTGACTCAGAAACAAAAGAAAATGCACAGTCAAAACCAGATCACTGAGATACTGGAGGCCACCACACTTTGATGTAATTATGATTTCTAGATGAATCACTCCTTTAATGATTTCACCATTGAAAAAGCAGAAAATCAATTTGCTGTCCATCCTTTCACTGTGAGAAGACAACTCAACACTATGTGTCTTTAGAGGATGTGGAGATGTCAAGAAGTCGGTACTGTCTGGGTGGCACGGTGGCTTAGTGGTTAGCACATTCGCCTCTCAGCGCTGAGGTCTTGGGTTCGAGTCCGTATCTGAGCGGAGTTTCCATGTTCTCCCCATGTCTGCGTGGGTTTCCTCCGGTGTCTCCGGTTTCCTCCCACAGTCCAAACACATGGATATCAGGTGGATTGGATACTCTAAAATTACCCTGGTGTGTATGAATGTATTTATGCCCAAATATGGTTGGCACTCTGTCCTGGGTGATCCCCATAGTGCTCGATGCAGTCCTCCAGGTGGACGGTCGCTTCTGGTTGAGAGTACGCTGTGCGCGATTGGCTGCCGCTTGTCACCGGTGTGTGTGGTTGAGTGTGTGTAAATGGAGTGTGTTGATTGTAAAAGCGTCCTTGGGTGTCTAGAAAGGCGCTATATAAGTATAATGTATATGTATGTATGTACTGATTCTCGTTGAGAAGACAATCTGCACTAGATCACTGAGGCTGGACCTTCTATGTTTTATGGACTGATTTACATCAGTTTGTGATTACTTGAATTGTAAAAGCAGAAAATGTAACAACAGCCATTTAGGGATTGGATTCAATTTACCTGTGGTTATCTTGTAGGAACTCAGTAATGTTAATTATGTATGGATCCTATATGTCCATCTCCTCATCCTCTGAGAAACGTACAGACCAAATGACTTAATCTGTAAATCTCATATGTCATCTTGTGGTGGAAAATCAAACTTTTTTGGTGCTACTAGCCTTCACAACTCAAAAACTATCAATGCTTTTGAAGAGTCACTCAATAACATACTTGGTTTCCGTACACTGCTGTACGTGTAGAGCATTACGTGGAGGAAAAAGAAATGTTGAATATTGAGAATAATGAGGCTTATTAAAGAGGAAATGGTATTATTGTGAGATCCTGATCTGATGTTAAATGCTGTTAAACTGATATAAATGTAAATAACCATTTATATTCAAACTGATAACATAATCCAATAGTAAATCTTAAGTCTTAAGGGTAATAATGAGAGTAAATATATGTGACCCCGCCAGGGAAAACCAGGTCAAAGTCTTTTTTTTTTTTTTTCAAAATTAGTTTTTTTAAAAACAACTTTTTTGTGAACTTAAGTTTTGTTTTTGATCAAAATATGTACTCTAATAGATATCTGAGACTGTTATCTTTCATTTACAGCAATAATACAGAGTGGCTAAGTTTTGTCGCTAATGTGAGTGACACAATATTGACACAATATCTCAATAAGTTTGCAACTTCGCTTGGTTTTCCCTGGCGGGGTCACAAATAATAAACAAATGAATAATAATCATAAATCACATTATTACTGTAAACGTCCAGATAATCAAAATACAATCCCACAGAAACTCAATCATCCTGTAGTCATTTTAAAGTGATGTGATGCAGGGGTTTCATCACTGACATGTAAAATGTTCAATTACAGATGTCTGATAAACTAATCTGAGTAGGGCTGATCATGGAAAAACATCTGCAGATCAGTTAGAAAAGATCAAAGCAAGTCTACTGATAAGATTGGAACATGTAATAACGGCAAAGCTAAGATGCTGTAAATACTGAAATTTTTATATTATAAGCAAAAGGATGCAGTTTTCTGACTCAATTAATGCAAAGAAAACATTACATTACAACAAACATAACCTATTACCACAAGGAAGCTAATTTTGGAAGATGTACATGGCTGATATCTGGACAAAACTAAATGCTTATTAGACACTTGCACAGCAGTGTGGGTCCAAAACAAATTACAAACAACCTACAGAAACCAATTAAGTATCAAATAAATATCAAAACAGCCCTCAATCAAAAGCTTCTGAAGAGCTAACGCTGTGTGATCACTAGTATACCGTGTACACCATGTGTGTGTATGTTTCACTACATCGATGGCTTAAATGAGGAGGTCAGATTCCTCTGTGTGCAAGCACATTGGTCAGTGTGTCACTTTCTTTTTCACTTTAGCAGTGCTTGGGAAAGTCTCCTAATGTTACATTTGCCTACAAATGTAACATGACAGACATTATAAGTCACTCTGGATAAGAGCATCTACTACATGCCATGAATGTAAATTCAAGTTCTCATCAACACCCAGTCCTACAGCAGACAGCTATTAACCAACAGTCCCCATGGTATACAGCTGAGCACCATTCAGTCTGAGAAAGGTCAGTATGTCCCTGGCTGTAGGATGACTCATTGTAGGCTCAATCTATCAACCAAATGCTTCTTCTGCATGCACTTAGCTACGGAAATTGACGTTTTGTGTAAATCCTTTTTAAAAGTCTAAAGATTCTGCAATGAATGAAGAATGCAGTTATGGATGTTTCCATGCTGGCCATGACAGATGGGTGCAATAGCGGGCAGTCAAGCTGGCCTTTGCATTTGATTATCGTAAAACTCAAGGTCTTCCAACATACAAATGAAGAAACTGCATCTTCTGTGAAGTGCAACACATTGTCGTATTCTATTCTCTCCTCAATCAAAGAACCAGAGAGATGTGCAAGTACACTGGGATCTGCGAACATATTACATTTTACATGCAGTGGAACCTTGGTTATCGTTTGTGCTGGTAATCGTACAATTTGGTTATCGTCAAAATTGGGGGGGGGGGGGATTTTGTCCCAATTATCATTCACCTGCCTTTTTTTTGTTGGCGTGCCCATGTGACTAATTTTGCAAAGCAATGCATCCACCAACATGTTCGTCACTCACCCATGCATTTGTCATTCATTCTGGCTTTAGTTCTCGTTGTTTTTCTGGCTTTGTTTTTGTTGTTTCTCTGGCTTTGTTTCTCATTGTTTTTCTGGCTTTGTTTCTTGTTGCTTCTCTGGCTTTGTTTCTCATTGTTTTTCTGGCTTTGTTTCTTGTTGCTTCTCTGGCTTTGTTTCTCAATGTTTCTCTGGCTTTGTTTCTCATTGTTTCTCTGGCTTTGTTTCTCATTGTTTCTCTGGCTTTGTTTCTCATTGTTTCTCTGGCTTTGTTTTTGTTGTTTCTCTGGTTTGTTTCTTGTTATTTCTCTGGCTTTGTTTCTCATTGTTTCTCTGGCTTTGTTTTTGTTGTTTCTCTGGTTTGTTTCTTGTTATTTCTCTGGTTTTGTTTTTGTTGTTTCTCTGGTTTTGTTTCTAATTTCTCTGGTTTTGTTTCTCTGGTTTTGTTTCTTGTTGTTTCTCTGACTTAGTTTCTCTGACTTTGTTTCTTGTTGTTTTTCTGGCTTTGTTTCTCGTGTGTTTCTCTGGCTTTGTTTCTTGTTGTTTCTCTGGCTTTGTTTCTTGTTGTTTTTCTGGCTTTGTTTCTCTGTGTTTCTCTGGCTTTGTTTATCTGGCTTTGTTTCTTGTTGTTTCTCTGGCTTTGTTTCTTGTTGTTTCTCTGGCTTTGTTTCTTGTTGTTTCTCTGGCTTTGTTCCTCGCTGTTTCTCTGGCTTTGTTTATTGTTGTTTCTCTGACTTTGTTCCTCATTGTTTCTCTGGCTTTGTTTCTCACTGTTTCCCTGGCTTTGTTTCTCGTTTCTCTGGCTTCATTTCTCGTCATTTCTCTGGCTTTGTTTCTCGTTATTTCTCTGGCTTTGTTTCTTGTTGTTTCTCTGGCTTTGTTTCTTGTAGTTTCTCTGGCTTTGTTTCTTGTTTCTCTGACTTTGTTTCTCTGGCTTTGTTTCTTGTTGTTTCTCTGGCTTTGTTTCTCTGGTTTTGTTTCTTGTTGTTTCTCTGACTTTGTTTCTTGTTGTTTTTCTGGCTTTGTTTCTCTGGTTCTCTGGCTTTGTTTCTCTGGCTTTGTTTCTTGTTGTTTCTCTGGCTTTGTTTCTCTGGCTTTGTTTCTTGTTGTTTCTCTGGCTTTTTTCCTCGCTGTTTCTCTGGCTTTGTTTATCGCTGTTTCTCTGGCTTTGTTTATCGTTGTTTCTCTGGCTTTATTCCTCATTGTTTCTCTGGCTTTGTTTCTCATTATTTCTCTGGCTTTGTTTCTTGTTGTTTCTCGCTGATAATGCTCAAAACAAACTACAACAGGTCACACTAAAGCGATAGTGTGCAGCACTACTGCCTGAAAACAGGTGCAAAAACAAATAGCGGCTGAGAACCCCAAAAACAGGTGTACAAAACAAAGGTTGGTGGGAACCCACTAGGAAAGGCCACACTAGTTTTTATCCTTGTTTTTTTCATTGCTTGACCTGATTTTTTATTTATTTTTTTGCTTATTCATGTTTTCACTCGTTTGAAGATGAGGATTCACCCTCTCTTGTTTTTTCTTGTATAAGAAAGGGTTGCATCTCATGTTGGGGATGAACAATTTGGCACAACCTGGAAAGAAACCACGGATTGCTCTTCTATCAGTTCCAGCTTCCATCCAGTGCTATAGTGTCACCAATTTCAAGCTGCCACTTTCACGTAAAAATGCAAAACGCACTGTCTAGATACCATGTTTGAAATATGGTGGTACAACATGTTGGCCTCTATAGAAAGAGGACTCATTTTCTCTGTAGAAGAGTTCACTTTAAGCTAAAGAAAACACAACAATGTGTACTTACATGTACACTAATCAAAACATGGTTGTACATACTGTAACAACTGCTCTGTACTTAACTAATGACTAGCCTGTATAAATGCTTGAAACATGATGAATAAGGTCATTCCCAAAATTGTAAGTAAAGTGTGTGAAGCAGTAATGGCTACTCTCAAAACCAGCATGATCATAAAGACTTTTAAAATGAATAAAATATACAGGTGGGCTTATACAGAATATCAATAAAATATATTAGAAAACTTCATATTGTTAGCCGATTTACAAAGCACTGAAGTGTTTCAGTTGAGTTATAAATAACAATGAACAACAGGTACTGACCATTTTATAATGCATTTTTGGTTAAAGGTGAGATTGTTTGCACTTAATTATGACTTATTTCACTTTTCCTAATTGTAATTTCCAACGACTTCATAAATTATTGCTTGTTATGTCTATATGAAACACCCCTAGTGTTGTTATTTAAAGCTGTGGAAGAAGTACAAAAGGTGAAAAGGTTTCAGTGTCACCTAGGGTTGTAAAAAAGCAGCTCATTATTCTTTCCCTCAACACACCATCCAAAATCTGCCACTTAACTCACATACGGTACAACTTCACTCTGCAACACAAGCTGTTGCCATCGTGCTGACTTCAATGTAGCAAAAAGGTGCAAGACAAACAGAGCCAACACCACAGCACACAGTTCACATTCAGAAAGACTCCAACGTTCTGCACAAACCATTAGAAGCCTCAGGTATGCCTGCATCCCAAGAGACTTACTCGGTATGGGAGACAGCTGCAACATGTAAAATTCCATGCAAGTGCTGACACTGTTGAGAATTTTTAAGGCCTATGTTATATGTGTTCTGCCAGACTCAGAAAGCAGTACTTGTAAGTGACACATCATTTATTTATTTGCATGCATGCATATGCTCAGCTGTATGTAGAAACTAATATGTAAGACAAAATATATACAAACCGGATTCCAAAAAAGTTGGGACGCTATACAAATTGTGAATAAAAACTGAATGCAATTATGTGGAGATGGCAAATGTCAAT
>BRDA01081950.1:0-13322 GCA_036984385.1 Crenuchus spilurus | reverse complement strand
TGAATAAAATATTAGATGTTGGCACCTCCACATCACTGCATTCAGTTTTTATTCACAATTTATTTAGTGTCCCAACTTTTTTGGAATCCGGTTTGCATGCTGCAGCTGCATAATTGTGATTACTGTTTTTTTATATAAGGGAAGGGGATTCAATGAAGCATGGAGGGTGTTTTGTGGTTGTGTGGCTTCACAGTCCCAGATTTGCCAAAGTAATCCTTTGTCCATGTGGTTATATCAGCTATTGATGAATGATGTTTTTGATGCAGTGCTGTCTGAGGGATTGGAGAGAACAGGGATTCACTTTAGGCTTGCACCTGTGAGAGAATACTATTTACTTTATTATTTATTTGTTACTTGGGTGACACAGTGGCTTGGTGATTAGCACAAAGTCTTGAGTTCAAGCCCTGATCGTGGTGGAGTTAGTGGTCTCTGGATTCCTCGCTCAGTCTAAAAACATGGAGGTCAGGTGATTTTGGTGTTCTAATAATGTTCTGGTGTATGTGAATACCCAGCAATGGACTGGTGTTACGTTTGTCCTGAGTCTGGTTCTGTTGTCTTTCTTTTTCTTTCCCCTTCGTTCTCTGTGCCTCTTTCTCCCTCGCCTGCATTTGGTCTCACTCAGACACCTGTAGTCCACTTCTCTGTTTAGTCTTTATAATGGAATATGTAATGGGGTATGATTCATAATCCCCTGTTTTTACTTTAATAAGGTTTGGTTCTCATATGCTGAATACTGCAGGCTTTTGTGAGTGAACAGAGTAGTATAGTTTTTGCACCTGGGCTGATAACATAAATATGCGGAGGGAGTTTTTCTCTCTGCTAGAGCTGAGGGGAATTTTGCATGGTGCCAGCCAGAGGTGGATACATTACACACACATAGCAATATTACACACACACATAATATTACACACACACATAATAATATCACACACACACATAATATTACACACACACACACATAGTAATATCACAAACACACATAATATCACACACACACATAGCTTCTGCTGATTTACAAAAAGAGAGGGCACTCTCTTTTTGGGCACACTGCGCACTGCTGGCTTAGTTAGACAGGAAATAGGTAGCTAGTACTCTGCTTATGCTTTTGCACTATGTAGATATTATTCAATAAAACACTCTTTTACTACTCAACCTTCAAGGATTCAGTCTGGTAATCCAAAATTCCACTACAGTCTTCGCTCGGCGTTGTTTTTATTAACTCTCCCTCATGCATGTAGCCCTTCTCTGTCTTCGGTCTGGTTATCCCTTCGTTTTTTGATCTGTATGTTTCTATAGTTCATGTCAGAGTTTTTTGTCTGAGTTTATATTGTTCTTGTCTTGGTTTATTCTAGTTCATGTCAGAGTTTGTTGAAGTTTATCTTGCCTCGCCCCCTCCAAGTACAGATGCAGATTATTTAGACCAGTGGTTCTCAACCTTTTTCAAGCTGGGCCCCTCAACACTGGTTCAGTGTAGTTCGGGCCCCCTTTCTAACCCCCAACAAAAAAAAATTCTTTAGGTACAATTTTACAGCCTAGTGTTAAAATTATTATTACTTCAAATATATTTTCTTCTCTCTTGGCTCTTGGTGAAGGCGGTCGCACTTTCCCTCCCTCCCTAATCTCCCTGCTTCTGCTTCTTTGTCTGTTGGAGTCTCTCTGAGCATGTTCCTTGAACTAAAGAAATTATGGAATTGATCAAATGGTCTCTCAACACTATTGACACTGAGAAGTTTGGGTTCAGGGAGCCCACCTGCCCCAATGGGACGTTTGCAGCTGGATATGCGATGGAGTCGTATGCCTGGCTGCACTCTCTCTGGTGAGTGCAGAAGAGGACGTTATTCGGAACACAGACTGGGGTACTCTGCAGATTGGAATAGGAATGCCCTGGTATTGGAAATTAAAGAGGTCAGGCCAGCTGTCCGAGTCCCAGAAGCTGCCTGACGAATATACGATGGGCAGAGCTGATGGCTCTCAGACTGTATAAACTTTGGTTTGGATAACAGCTTGGAGGAAAAGTCTCAACTCTGCAAAGGTTTGGATTCTTGAGGGACTAATGAATTGACTTTAAAGTAACCACCGTAAATTTTGGGGTTATTTGCAGAAAATTTCAACAACCATGTCTAAATCTGCTTTTCGGCTCCCCCTTATCTCCAGATGACCTCGAGAGGCGCCTGGAGATTGCTAACCACCCCTGAGGAATGTCTTCACAGAGACTCTATCTCTCCCCTTCTCTTGTTAGCCCAAACAAAGTTGAACTTTGCTGCCCCCCGCCCCCCCCCCAGCCTCTCCTGAACCGTACCAAACGTCTTCATCAGCTTATGTCTTGTTCTTATATGTGCTATGCAAAGTTTTTTTTACATGTTTTTCATGTTTTTTTCTCTTATTCCCACATGTATGATTTCCTTATTTCTTCCAAGGTGAGCGCCGTAATGGCTGCCCTCCTGGCGATTGCAAATGCAAATGTTGGGGCCTTCATTTTGTTGTACTTGCACAATGACAATAAAATGATTCTGATTCTGATTTCACTGTCCCTGTCAGGAATTCCACCTCGACCGGCGAACTCAGGAACTCCAACTCCCAACATTCTTTGCGAGGAGGATGCGCTCACTCAGCCAATCAGCACTCAGTCCAAAGATCACAATCACCGGAGTACTGAGCGCACCCAGCTGACGCTCATTTACAGACTCTTTTTAAACCTCGTTAGAACTCTACTCCAACGCGAAGTGTTGCCACTTTTTCAGTGCCTTACCGAGCGTTCATTCATTCTCAGTTCTCCTTGTCTTTATAATCTCTTTTGCCTTCGACTTCGACCTTGCCTTTTGCCTTAGCCCTTAGATCTTGTTTGCTGTGTTTTGTTTTGCCTTGCTGGTTTTCGATACCTTTTTGCTCTCGTCCTTGACTCTGCTTTTGCCTCAGCCCTCTGATATTGTTCGCCTTGTCTTTTGTACAGGTATTTTGTATTTGTCCTGCCTTTGAGATTTATGTACTGGTTTCACTGTGACTTCGTCAGTATCAGTAAAATCCAATACTTCTATTTTTATCCGCGAGTGTCTGACCTCCTGATTTTGGTACTAATCCTGACAGTCCCAAATTAAGCCTTATGTAAGCTTATGTTTAGAATACATGTCTATAGTACTAAGTTGAACTGACATCATTACGTTCAATCATATGAGAAATCAGGGGTGGATTTAGAAGTTCTGGGGCCCCTAGCAATGTCATATCTGGGGGCCCTGATCAAACTAATTGTTTTTTATGGTTATGGTGCGGTACAGGCTTAAACATAAACTAAATTATTATTATTATTAATGAATATTAATTATTATACATACATTTTAAACATTGCTTTAACATTATTATTCATAATATATAAACTATATATAACTATAAAGTTATATAACTATATATATATATATATCACAGGTGCAAGCCTAAAGTAAATCCCTGTTATCTCCAATCCCTCAGACAGCACTGCATCAAAAACATCATTCATCAATAGCTGATATAACTATAAAGTTATTATTATTATTATTATTATTATTATTATTATTATTAAAATAATATTAATCATTAATTAAATATTTATTATTAAATATTAATAAACTGTTCAAATCGTGTAATATAAAATTATCACCCAATTCTGTGTTACACCTTGACTATCATCTTGACTCCAATTCATTAACACAAATGTTACACTTATGTTTGGACTGTATAGTCAATAGACCGCATTTACACATAATTATACCTCATTTTTGAGTAAAAATAAGCAGAAATTCTGAATAATTTGATAAAAGTTAAACTTAGAGGCATGTAAATGGATGGCTTATCATAGACTGGTAGATGCACGCATGCACGGAGAGAGAGAGACAGAGAGAGAGAGAGAGGTGAACACAGACTACAGGCCAAATCAAGACCGCGACCCTGATAAGGATTAAGCAGGTGTGATAATGGATGGATGGTTTGAAAGTCCAGACGCTGACGGAGTGACCGCTGGGACGGCCAATCACACATTAGTGAGCGGTCTAAAGAGAAACAGACTTCCGACTGAGTGACTGTTTTTTTGCTGGGTCTTAGTGCTCAACCCTCCTCTTTTTAATAAAGCGTAACACTGTTTTTGGACTGAAAAATCAGCAGAGAACAAAAACAGTCTTTTTTTGACAACCTGGGCGGCACGGTGGCTTAGTGGTTAGCACGTTCGCCTCTCAGCGCTGAGGTCTTGGGTTCGAGTCCACATCTGAGCGGAGTTTCCATGTTCTTCCCGTGTCTGCGTGGGTTTCCTCTGGGGACTCCGGTTTCCTCCCACAGTCCAAAAACATGGAGATCAGGTGAATTGGATACTCTAAAATTACCCTGGTGTGTATGTATGTATGTTTGCCCAGATATGGTTGGCACTCTGTCCTGGGTGATCCCCCTAGTGCTCAATGCAGTCCTCCAGGTGGACGGTCGCTTCCGGTTGAGAGTGCGCTGTGTGCGATTGGCTGCCGCTGCTCACTGGTGTGTGTGGTTGAGTGTGTGTAAATGGAGTGTGTTGAGCGTCCTTGGGTTTGAGAAAGGCGCTATATAAGTGTAACGTTCATTCATTCAACCTCTTTTGGCCAGCAGGAGGCCCCCTGATCTCCAGGGCCCCACGCAATTGCGTGGTTTGCGTGTTGGTTAAATCCGCCCCTGTGAGAAATTAATATATTTATTTAATAATTTTATCATTAAAAAATACCTCACTATATAAATTTATAATATTTTTTATATTTATTAAAATCATTATAAATGACTTCCCTATGTCCCAAAATAAGCCTTGTAGTATGTGTGGAATATATGTCTGTATTTAAGTTTTTCTTAAGTTTCATATCATTTTGTTTAATAACATGAGTTTAATTGATTACTTTTAGAATTGTACATAAAACAAATGTTAGAAACATTACACAAGACAAGATAAAATTTCATGTATGTCACATTATTACTAATTTTAATTAAAAAAATACATGAATCAATCATGTAAATGGCTAAAATTAATAATAAATAGCCACTTGGATGTTTGTAACACTTCTCATCTCTTCTGGTAATTGTGAGACTGTCCCTAACACAGGGCGTTGTGGGTAATTTGGAGACAGTTCCTAACACTGCAGCATGTAGCTCTTAATTGTGAGATGGTCCCTAACGTCAACGATGGGCTCCTACATCATCTGTCATAACAAGTGAATTTTAGTAAATGTTTTGGTTGTAGTTTGTTGTCTTCTATTTTAGCACGAAACTGTAACTGCTGGTGAATCTGCGTTTTGTTAACTGGTAAGGAAAAGCGGAATTACGAATATCAAACGAGTGACTTAATATTAGACTAAGTTTAGTGCAAGTTGTGTTTCAGGCAGTGCATGTGTGACTCCACTGTGTGTGAGATTAGTATCGGGGGGGCTAATCATAGTTAGGACTAAGACACATTATTTAAAACAAAATTTTTGCAGTGAAATAGTTTTTTATGACTTTAGCATTGTAGTTCTTTGTGAGCTTGTGTGTGTGTGTTCGTGTGTGTGTGTGTGTGTGTGTGTGTGTGTGTGTGTGTGTGTGTGTGTGTGTGTATTAAACGTGTGTGGTAACATGGTGAAAATGCAGGCTAAATAGCTAAATTCATGACTAAATCTAGGGATAGGAACCTTTTTGTGAGATTTTTATTAACAAATAAGCGTTATATTGGATAACAGCAAGAACACAAATACGAGAGAACTAGAATGGATCACTGCGTGTGTTGTGGGAGGTTTATACACTTGTATTGATGTCACATTCGTTCAGAATACTGCTCTCTGATTGGTGGATTTGAAATGAAACCGTGTGGCTAATTTGTTTGTGCATTTTAATAATCCAACCTCTTACATTTCAAAGGTGGGCGGGCATTTTCTGCATCTCATTTGTACTAATTGTCAATGAGTCTGGGATGTTTTGTGATTTTGTTCCCCGCCCCCCTCCGGTTATCCCCCACCACCAACCCCTCACCCTCGTTGAGAACCACTAATTTAGATGGTTGAACAGCTACAGATACAGATAGTGGCGTATTTGCTCATCCCTGCATCATAATTGGGCTCTTAAACCTTGTCAAAGTGCCAAAGCAACCCTTAAGTACTTTTCTCCGCATTAAACACCTTTTAGCTTTTTTACTGTCAGAACAAAGAAATATCACAGAATTCAGCACTTTAATCATCAGAAGTTTACATGAGACAGATGAGTCAGGAGGTCTGTATGTTTATCTGTATATCTATAGTTCAAATATCAGAACGATAAAGAATTACTTTATCTAGTTCAGCCAAAACTTCATCTACATCAAAAAAGCTTACTTACTTACCTCCTGGCCAAGTGAGTTGCATTAACGTCTCATGACATTTAGCCGTAAATCTGATTTTTTTTTTATTCAAAATAAGAGCAGTACCTCTGGTTTGATTTTTATTAAGTTGTTTTGAATTGAAAATTAAAATGTTTTTGTAGACATCTTCATTGTACTGCTGCCATCATGTGTGACATCATCAATGAAGATTAATGAGCCCGTCATAGAAAAAGCCATGTAAGCCCAAGCTATGACTGTGTTTCACACATCAGCTAAGGGGCGTGGCACCAAATTCTGGGCCCTATGCACAAGCAATGCCCAGGGCCCCACCCCCTATTATTTAATATATATATATATATATATATATATATATATATATATATATATATATATATATATATATATAATATTTAAAGGAAAATAAAATTCCAGACTCCTCAAGGGCCCTCTCCACACTTGGGGCCCTGGTAACTCAGTGCCACTTTTCCCCCCACTACAACGCCCCTGCATGAGTTCATATGTTTGGGATCATGAGAAAATCCTGTCTTTCTCCAAACTGTAGCCTTTCCATCACATTGGTAGAGATTCCTCTTTGTCTCACCAAACCATGAAACTTTGTCCCAAAATTTCTGAGGCTTGTCTCTGTACTTCTTGGCAAATTCCAGCCTGGCTTTAATATTCTTTTTGTTATAGTGGTTTGTGTCTCCTGGTGAAGCCTCTATACTTTTGTACTAATGTCTATACTTTTTGGTGCATTTAATACTGAAAGTGACTATGAACCTAAGATTTCTCTCATGTGCATACGCGTGAATCAGTAAATCAAACATGTCCAACTCAACAATTAAACATCCCCATTTATTTCCTGCTGAGCTGAATCAGGTGTGTTTGATCAGGAAGATCACCAAACTGCAGGAATCTGGCCCTCCAGGATTGGGTTTGGACACCAGGTAAATGTTATGTAACAATAAATGTGATTTGTTTTGATTTAGAATTGTGTTTAAAAATATTATAAAATTATTTTCTTTACATTACTTGAGGTCTGATAACACTACCACTTTATAATTTTGGCCAGTTAATAAACAATTTCTGTTAATAAATGGGAATATATATTTTTAAATAATGTGTAGTACATTTGATTTATATTTTTATTTATGTGGAATTTGGGAGAAATATTGCCAGTAGTTCTTGAAAGTCGAATAAAAATGTTAATTTTTGCTCAAAGTTTTGATCTGTTTATTTGCAGTGCTCTCTTTATTATGCTCAGAGCTGTCAATGTAAAATAAGTCACCTGAACAGGGTGTCAATTGAAACTGACCAATGCTGTTTACATTAAATTGTTATACAGTAATTATTTTCAAGCTCATCACCATTAAGAACTTAATTTACCATATGTTTACCAAAGCACTGACAAATTCATGTGATATTTTAATTTCTTTAAATCAACTGTGTCATTTAAATTAAGACACATTAGCCCTATTTGGATTCAATTAAATTTAGAAGAGATCCTGGGGTTTTACAGTAACTCCTTTGTGATTTTATTTTTGCCCAGATCCACCACTTATGTCTTTTCCATTCATCCTCTGATTAAAAATAGTCTGAATTTCCCAGTTTTCACATAACTAATTGTCAAACAAAAATATTATGCCCTTATCCCCTCTTCTAAATAAAAAAGGATGAGAAACAATAGCTGGCAATCAGGACAGTATTATCAATCTAGTTCACCGGAACCATCTGCAAAACAGGACATCATGGGTAAAATAGAATACACACTGATGCAAGAAAAGGTGACAACATTAGCTCAATACCTCTATCGGCAGTGCTTACTCTTCAAATCAGTGTACAACTGTCAACAGTTGCTGGATTTGAGAGCTTCGAGTGACTTGAGATGCATAGATAAGGCTACACTGGAACTGCTAAGTAGCCTTGGATTGCTACATTGGCTACATCCAGCGTCCTGCAAAGCAGTGGATCCTCAGAACAGCGGCATCCGAAAGCTGAGGCGGTGCGACAGAAAACGGAAGCGCAGATGCTGTGCTGGGCTTACAACTAAGTCAAAGGCTAACCCGGGCAGAACACCTCTTCCATCTATCCTGCTCGCGAATGTGCAGTTTTTAGAGAACAAATTGGACTATCTGAGGCTGGACTTAACAACAAAACATGAGGTGAGAGACTGCTGTGCTCACAGAAAACATGGCTTAATACATCAGTTTCAGATGACACTGTTAACATGGAGGGTCTAACAATATTCCGGTCGGACTGATGCAGCTCTCTTACTGGTAAAACTCGGGGTCCTGGTGTTTGCATATACACCAACAACAAGTGGTGTAATAATGCAGTAAAAGTCTCGAGTCACTGCTCCACTGATGTGGAATTAATGACTGTAAAATGTAATCCATTTTATTTGGCCCAGGAATTCACCATTATCATCATTATTGCAGTGTACATTCCTCCTAGCGCAAACACTAGAGAAGCCCTGAATATTCTGTACCACTCCATCAGTAAATTGCCATCTACAGATCCAGAGGGAGTTTTCATTGTGGCAGGGGGTTTTAATCGGGACAAAATGAAGACTGTGCTTCCTCACTTCTATCAGTATGTGAATTTTGCAACAAGAGGACAGAACACACTGGATCAGGCCTACAGCAACATCAAAGAGGCAATCAAGGCAGCACCCTGCCCCCCACCTTGGTTCCTCAGACCATCTCTCATTCATGCTAATTCCTGCATAAAAGCCCATGCTGATCAAGAAAAAAGCCACCATGAAGCAGGTGGGAGTCTAGCCTGAAGGAGCTATGGAAACACTACAAGATTGTTTTTTAGTGTACAGACTGGGACATGTTCAAAGAAGCAGCAACCGAAGGTCATCACACAAGGGTGGATGAATATACAGAGTCTGTGTCTGCATACATCCAGAAGTGTATGGAGGATGTGAGTGTGATGAAAAAAATCTTCACACGGGCCAACAAGAAACCTTGGATGACCAGTGAACAGTGGCGGATGCTGGTCTTTCAAGGAGGGAAAGCTCAATTCCGGTCTACATCATAAAATTTGTCGGTTTATTTATATGTAAATTCTACCCTCCATTCCTTTTCAAGAAAATGATCTGTGACCCTGTTGTACCAAGAAGGCGTCTTTTCCAGGGACTTGACTAGTGTCCTCTCAATGGCCAGCAGAGCTAGGCTGCTTAAACGGCCTTGGCCCATGGTGTTGCGGGTGTAAGACTTTACACCTGTTAGCTCGCTAGCTGGGACTGGCGTGAGGCTAGTGTGAAGTATGTCCACCTGTCAGTCTAGAAGTCAGTTGTAGAAGTCAGTCTCCAAACACAAGCAGCTACAAAAAAACACCAGAAATAGAAGCTCGGTTTGTCCATAGTCGTTTCTAACAAAGAAAATGCCGCTAAGAGGATTAGGAAAGTCTCTGGTTCAACTCAGAACAGAATGAAAATTTAAAAATGCTCCCACGGATGTTTACACAAAAAGATCACTGATTCGCTCATTTTGCTGTCAATCAAAAAGAGATTCAGCCTCAGAGAGAACATCTAATCATCATGCAGAAGCTGAGCGTCCGGGCCAGCCAAGGCCAGCCCACTGTCCCATAGACCCCCAGAGATGCTGAGCGTCCGATGGGCGGGACAAAGCCCAGCATTTATCCAATGACTCGTCTTGTTTCACTGCACTCTTTGTTTCACTATTAAACTCTGTGGATGCTCAGCGTCAACCCTGGTTAAAGCATTGTGAAGCTGCGGAAATGAGTGAGAGGAAAGCCGCGTCGTTACTAGTGATAAGAAGCTGATTCTGAACAAAAGTTGAGTGCGTTGTAGCGCATATTTAGTCAATGACATGTACACACAACAGTATATTATTGAGCACTTATTTTTTTGACATTTTAGGGGAAGCTGAGCTTCCCTTGCAGTCTTAGAGCAATACCTCTGCCAGTGATGTATGTGCGAGACTGAAAGCACAAAACACTGCTTTTAAATCTGGCAATGTGATGGCACTTAGAACAACAAGAGCAAACCTAAACCGTGCCATGAGTCGCAAAGCGGGCTCATAGTCAAAAAGTGCAAGATTTGTTCCAGGACCACTCGAACACAAGACGGATGTGGCAAGGTATTCAGACAATCACTGACTATAAAGCTACACCTCCCACCTGTGAGAACATCAGCTTTCTTAACTAAATAAATAAATATTTTGGTAGATTTGAATCACTGAATAACACTCCTGCAGATGTCCGAAAAGCTCTGCGGAGGGTGGACACCTGAAAAGCAGCAGGGCCTGACAACATACTAGGATGGGTGCTTAAAGAATGTGCCGATCTTCAACACCTCGCTGAAACAGGCTGTCATACCAACATGCTTAAAGACTGCCACAATCATACCAGTGCCCAAAAAATCCACAGTCTCCTCCCTTAATGATTACCACCCTGTGGCACTCACCCCAATTATGATTAAGTGTTTTGAGAAGCTGGTAAAGGACCATATCACAACCAAACTCTCTCCCTCACTTGACCCATACCAGTTTGCCTACCGCCCAAATCACTCCAGAGAGGATGCCATCTCCTCTGCACTTCACCTGAGCTTAGAACACCTGGAAGGAAAGAATACACATGTGCGCATGCTGTTTCTGGACTTCAGGTCAGCGTTCAACACAATCATACCACAACATCCGAAAAACAAACTGGCCTCCCTTGGCTTCAGCACCCACCTGTGTCTGTGCGGGTGGGCAACAATGTCTCCAGCACCATCTCTCTGAGCACTGTTCACCCTGATGACCCACAACTGCTGTACCAGGTCCACTACCAACCACATCGTGAAGTTCACAGACGACATGATGGTAGTTGGCCTAATCCAGGATGACAACAACCTGGACTACAGAGGAGAGGTGAACCATCTGGTTGACTGGTGCGAGACCAACAACCTGGTCCTGAATGTTGAGAAGATGAAAGAGATCATCATGGACTTCAGGAGGAGCAAACTCATCCACACACCATTCCTCATTAATCTGCCTTAGAGGCTAGGGAGCATGTCGAAGATCAAGTTTTGTTTTGGTATCCAGCCTCGGCCACACGGCTCAATTCAGCCTCGGCTGATCCTCGGCTCAGCTCGTGTGTGTTTGTGTGAATACGCACATGGAAGCCTGTAGCATGATTCATGCTCTATTATTTTATATAAATATTTTTTTTCCTTTGTGGAAAGAGGACTTACTCTCACTAAAACTGAGGGACACTCTCTGTCAGACTGAATGTGCTACGACGCGCTGATTTGCATGACAAGCGCAGCAGAGCAGCAGACAAAGGGTGTTAATGACTCCAGCATTCCAGTGCGGGGGAGAGAGACAACGAAAATTTTCATCAGGTTGGGAATTCTAGTGTTAAACCTTCTTTCCTTTATTAAATCAAGGTTGAGTGTTTGTAAAGTCATTTATTGAACTCTGAAATTTCGATCAAGTTCCCACACCAAGGGGAAACTCCATCATTTTTGAGAATTAATGAGTGGGTCATTAATCCCAAATTGGGAATATCCACCATATGGAGATTATTCCAATCACTCCACATAAATTTCAATTAATTAATGCAGTTTCCCAAATTATACTGTTGAATGTTAATGTGTATGAAAATACATATTGATATTACACTACACTGGAATATTGCTTATTTGTAATTCTAAGGTTGCCATTAATGTCCGAGGCCCTGGCACCCCCTATAGATCTAATGAGCACTCCTGGCACTTCTAAGGAGCTATCTATTTTCACGTGTCTGACAATTGAATCTCCTATAACTAGAGTACTTTGAATAGGTTTCACAGCAGGTGTTTCACTAAGTGGTTTAAATCTATTTGACACATGAATGGGAGGAGAGTGGTGTTCAGGGGGGATAGCTTTAGCCTTAGCTTTCTGACTATGCTGCCGAGACATCAGCCATTCGCCCCGCTGTGAGGGCTCTAATGCCGGAGTCGAGGGGGGTGCCGGGGGAACTAATCCTTATATCCATACATACTGCCATCTTCAAACTTCAAACCCGTTGGCACAGCTTCGCAGAGCATCATATGAGTTTACTGGGATTCCCCATGTCCATGAATTCCTGAAACAACAATCTTACACTAGAAAAGAGAGGTTAACTGCAAAAAGCTAAACTGAACAGGTGGGTTTTAAGTCTAGATTTAAAAGTAGGGACTGTGTCTGCATCCAGAACACTAGCTGGAATATTATTCCAGAGTCAAGGGGCTAGAGAAGGCCTTTCCCTTTGCTGAAGTCTTAAATTATAATAAATTAAATTATGGGAACAAGTAAGAAACCAGCTCCCTGGGATCTGAGTAATCTTGTGGGTCAAACTGTGTGATGAGGTCTTGCAGATATTCAGGGGCAAGACCATGCAATGTTTTATATGTTAGTTACATTATTTTGTAATCAATACTATATTTCACTGGAAGCCAGTGGAAGGTTGATAAGACTGGACTAATATGATCACATTTTCTGGTTTTAGTGAATACCCTGGCTGCAGCATTTTTAATTAACTGGAGTTTATTCAAGTTTCTGCTGGAGCATCCTAAAATTCTTATAAGAGCCTTCTCTTATATGGCCCCTCAACTCTGGAATAACTTCCCAGACAATGTCTGTGACTCTGCCACAGTCTCAACCTTTAAGTCTAGGCTGAAAACTGTTTAGTTTAGCTTTTGGTAATTAATAATAGAGAAAGGTTGCAGATCCAGGGGTTTACTGACATGGGGATTTATACTGAGATACTGGGGTTGTCATACCGCTGCTTACATGATCAGTCAGGTTTGTTGATGGTGAACAGAGGGATGCAAGTGTCTTGGGGAACTCCCATGTCTGTTTACCTTCTGGCTCTCTCCTTTTAGGTAGGCTGTTCTATATAGTTCTGCTAAAGTTATTACTGTAGGAGATCGGAGGAGATCACGAGGTGATTGACGACACGAGTGACGCACTTCCGGTTCCTACAGTTTCGCGCGCTTAGCTTGTTTACGGCTGCTGCTCAAAACTTTTAGAAGTTCTTCTTTAAA
>BRDA01081948.1:0-10612 GCA_036984385.1 Crenuchus spilurus | reverse complement strand
GGTCTCTTTCTTTCACTGTCTCTCTTTCACTGTCTTCCTTTCTTTCTCACTTTCAGTGTCTTTTTCACTCTTTCATGCTCTCTCTGTCTGTCTCTCTCTCTCTCACTGTTTCTTTCTTTTTCTTTCTTTCTTTCTCTCTCTCTTTCATTGTCTCTCTTTCACTCTCTTTTGTCTTCTCTCATGATCTCTTTCTCTTTCACTCTCTCTGTGTCACCATCTGTTTCACTCTCTTTCCCTCCCTGCCCCCCCCCCCTTCTCTCTCTCACAGTCTCACAGTATTTCAGTGTATTCTAAGCCCATCTTTATGGTCAAGGGCAGTGCTCTCTCTCTCAATTCAGATCAATAAAGCTTTCTCTCTTTTACAAGCTACAAGATGCAATGAAAGTGATTTGAAATTATGAGACTTAATTCGTAAACTGTGAGCACTGAGTTATGATCGGTCCAGCAGAATGCAGTAAAAATGTTACAAAGTAATTCATTTGAGTGGTAGCAGAGACATGATAATAGGATGAGGAGACAGTTTAAGGCTCATTTATACTCCCTTTGTGTATGAAAGTGAATACCTCTGTTTCAGACATCGGATGTATTTCTTAAGCAATACATCTATTAGAGGCCAGAGTCAAATGTTTCAGACAGCAACAAACGCAGTGATGTTGGAGGAGGTCGTGATGGTATAACAAAAGAGGTGGCAGTGTAAACAGCCGTGGTCATCGAGGCCATTAAATACTTGACGATTTGGACGGAGAATATTTTCCTCCTAGAGGTTTTTCTTTGTCGTGTCCATATGGTAGTCGTCATGTTTCACTTGAACTAATAACTACACTGCCCCCATGATTTGCAGGGGTACCGCTTCGTTCCATCCATATCTGTGCACAAATACGCAGGAGATGATGGATAGAAGTAAGTGCAGAGAGAAGACTTCATCCATATCCGTATTTAATGCTGAGCCTTAAATGAGCCTTAAGACTACATTCATGTGTCTGTCTGTCTCTATCTCTCACTCACTGTTGCTCTCTTTCTCTTTCACATGTTTGTCTTTGATGGTTTCTCTTTCACTATTTCTCTCTTTCACTGACTGTCTCGTTTGCTGTCTCTCATTCTCTCTCTCTCTCTCTCTCTCTCTCTCTCTCTCTCTCTCTCGCACCATCTTTCTCATTGTCTCTCACCCTCTTATTGTCTCTCTTTCTCTCTCTTTCATTCTCTCTCTTTGTTTAGGCTACATTCGTATTACCACCCAGGAATTAAAATAAAAAAGGAAATCTCAATAACATCTCATTAGTTTCTCCGAGGCAACAATGAGACCCGCTGGAAACACAAATGAGACTTTAGATTGAATCTCTTGCTCAGATACTCCTGAGAAAAAGACCTGTTTTCTCTTGAGTTTTAGTAGACATCTCACTAAAATCTCCCACTGTGCTCAGATTAAACAGTATGAGTTAAAGACATGCATTTCAGTAGGAACTCAACTATTTCTCATCCAAGACTCTTCTCGGTTATTTCTCCGAAAGAACTGTGGGAGAATTTCCAAGAGCTGTCAAAGAGAAATATGTCAGTATGTGTTTCCTCTAGGCAGGTGGAACAAATCCATTTCTTTGCAAGTTTCAATGTTTTCAGACTTGAGACACGTTCATATGTGGTTCTAGATCACATCTGACATGGCAGTGTGACCAAGTTTGGATTGGCTAAATTCCAAATAACTCCCAGGATTCAGTACTTTGTGCATAGATCACTGCTGGACATTTAGAAGATGTTTTCCTTGATGGAGATTAAGCCTAGTCTTGGACTACATAGAATTATGAGGAAAAAATATGTAGTGATGGTTATAATCCAGCTTGCTCTTTAGTGTGAGCCATTTGTGAGATATAAGTTGCTCATTTCAGTGAGCAGTTTCATTTACACTAAAGAAAAAATCAGATAATTTACAAATATGAAGCATCATACCAGAAGAGCTGGATCTGAGCAAAAATTCTGAATTCTGAATGGGACCATAGCCTTGAGTTCATTTGGTTGAATGGT
The DNA here is from genome assembly GCA_036984385.1 of Crenuchus spilurus. NCBI lineage: Eukaryota > Metazoa > Chordata > Actinopteri > Characiformes > Crenuchidae > Crenuchus > Crenuchus spilurus. The sequence goes on along the minus strand of BRDA01081948.1, from coordinate 8,596 downwards.
GTTAGCTTTACGTTCTGTAAAGCTTTGCAAATACTTTGGAATAGTTGCTATGAAAGATAAAATTTGCAGGCAGTTCACAGATAGGACAGTTTAGCCCTGGGTTGAATGTGTCTGGTAATATCAGATTAAGAGAAAAATATTTTTTACTTAACCCAGATGTAGTCGATCAGTCAAGACACACTTGGACTCCAAATTCTGCTTTTAAACTGGAGCTGTAACTCTGTAAACAAGCACTAGGGTTGCAACGGTTTGAGATTTTCACAGTATGATATGTCTCAGAAAATATCGCAGTATCACGATTATCACGGTATTTCAGAAAAATTATTTTACACTGACTCTTAATAACAAAATTTTATTTTTAACAAACTATTTATTGTCGCTGGAACTTGGAACTATTTTTAATGACAGTTATGTGAAAAACTTCCTTTTAAAAAAGGAGCCAAAACATAAGCACAACAGTTTTCTTAAACTTTTTCATAAGAAGTGTATATATGTATCTACTGCTGCTTAACATATTATTAAGGTGTTAGAAGTGATACTTGTATTGTTTATGTAGATACAAATGTCTTCAAGCACCATTTGTTTATGTTAAGAAAATAGGTGCACTGTCACTTTAAGAGGTAAGTGGCTCTGGTGCAGGGCCTGGACCGGTTTTAAGTGGTTCAGAGTGAGCGGCAGTAAGATCCTGGTAGTAAAAGCTTTCTTACTGTTGTACTGCTGTAACACTAACAAGCACTGAAATTTACTAGTCTTAATAACCAAGTTGATTTGATCAAATCAAATCAAATCAAATTTGATTTATAAAGAGCTTTTTACAACTGATGTCACAAAGCAGCTTTACAGGGTTAGTAATAACAGACATCAAATCATTAATCCCTATTTCCCAGTGAGCAAGCCAACGGCGACAGTGGCAAGGAAAAACTCCCTCAGAGATGGAGGAAGAAACCTTGGGAGGAACCAGACTCACATGGGGGACCCATCCTCCTCTGGTCTACTAATTCTAAGTGTGTGATAAATCATAATCATATGATCTTGTTGTAATGTTCAGGTGAACTGATTTGGTGACAGTAGTGGGACAGGAATGATAATGATAGTGGTAGCAATGTTAACGGCCAGAAAGTCAATTTGAACTCCAATTTGGGCAGTAGAGTAGGGCATCTGGAGCAGGCCACAGTAGTTGGTCGATGGTGGGCATCTGATCCAGGGAAGCATCATGGGGAGAATAGTAATCAGCCTTCCATCAACCTTGGACTGGACTAGTGGGCAATCACTCACTCGGAAAGAGACAAAAATGGAATTAGTTCTGTTTGGATTTATAGAGCACAAGGATTATGAGACATATCAGAGTGTGGCTATTGACTCCGGCAGAACTATCTAGAACAGCCTACCTAAAAGGAGAGAGCCAGAAGGTAAACAGGCATGGGAGCTCCCCGAGACACTGGCATCCCTCTCAACAAACCTGAGTGATCGCGTGAGCAGCAGTATGACAGCCCCAGCATCTCAGTCCACTATAAATCCCTACGCCAGTGCACCCCTGGACCTACAACCTTTCTATAATGTAAAGTATTAATTAACCTAAAGCTAAACTAAACAGATATGTTTTCAGCCTAGTCTTAAAGGTTGAGACTGTGACTGAGTCCCAAACATTGTCTGGGAGGTTCTTCCAAAGATGAGGGGCCATATAAGAGAAGGCTCTTCCCCCTGCTGGTGATTTCTGAATTCTGGGAACTATCAAGAAGCCAGCACCCTGTGATCTAAGTAAACGAGATGGTTCATAATAGGAAATAAGGTCTTGTAAATACTCAGGGGCAAGACCATGTAGGGCTTTATACGTCAATAAAAGAATTTCATATTCGATTCGGTATTTAACTGGAAGCCAGTGTAGTGCTGATAAAACTGGGATAATATGGTCAAATTTTCTGGTTTTAGTAAGAACCCTGGCTGCTGCATTTTGAACTAATTGAAGTTTAATTAAGTTCCTGCTTGAGCATCCTGATAATAGTGCACTACAGTAATCTAACCTAGAAGTAATGAACGCATGTACCAGTTTTTCTGCATCCTGTAGGGATAAGGCATTTCTTAACTTGGAAATATTACGGAGATGTAGGAAAGCTGTTCTATTTTATGGCATGTATAAAATTGACTAGTATGTTGGCTGGATGCATTTTGAGAGAGCTCATATGTGCTTTGATCTTGTATTTTGATGGAAATTACTTGACTATTTAGGTGACTATTGGGGTCCAGTTTTGGTTAGAAATGTCTTGAAGCTCCATTTCTAAACTAACAAAACAAAATTTGGACCCCAAACATGCCAAGCCTGTATGCTAGGGTTTCTGTTTTTGATTAGACTGATAATGTCTGATGCATAATAACATTAGATGCATGTTACAGTGACACTGATGTGATGGTGGTGTGTTAATGTGTTGCACTGGTACATGTGGATCAGCAGCTGGAGTTTTCAACTTCTGTTCCATCCATTCAGATGTTCATTACTTAGATCGACACAACATTTTTTGAGCTGATAATTAATTATTATGCTTCAAATAAGTCATGATTACTGTCTTTATGCAATAAGTGTTAAAATAATGTTGACATGTATTTATTTATTTTGTGCAAATAAATGTTTTATATAGATTTGTGTCTGAAACAAATAGAGCACTCAGTTTCTATCTGACTGAAGTTTCCCCTCTTGTGTAACAAATGAGTTAAAGCTGAACCTAAATAAAGTCCCTGCGATGCTGTGCAGCCTCTGCATTTCTGAGACTAAAATTCTAAATGCTCCTGAATTTTTTCCGTTCAGCAGTGAACTGTAAGCTATATTTTGCTATACAATATCAATATTTTGCATTCATTTCATGTAGTAGCTTTAGTAAAACCCTATGATTTGTCCATACATGACTGACACAAACTGTGCCACAATTTTACATGACGTTATAAATAATGCTGGACAATCATGAATTTGGACAGAATTAAAACAATGTCATTTGTCAAAAAGCTTATTATAAGATAATGTTTTAAAGGATATTATGTTAATTTAACGTAGTACATTTATTCTAGTGTTTTTTTTAATATAACTTCAATTTAACTAGATCTCTTACTTAATGTAAGTAATTTTATTGAGTCAAATTATCTCAATGCATTGGCAGCTTATTTGTTTGTTTAACATAATTTCAAATCAAACAAACAAATTGACATGAAGCAAGTAAAAATGTCTAATTATAAGTTTCATATGCTCAGTAAAGGATAAATATTTGATGAGCATTTTTTATTTGGATTAGTGGGCAACCTAATGGGTAAAACTTTTTTTTTACCATATGGAAGTTTCCACATTTGAATGCCCCATTTGTAATGTGCATTGCATCCATTCTAGCCAGTTTTAGCCATTCAAATCCTTGATCTAGTTCTTTCCCAGAGGCGTATAGATCTGACACACACTCTGCATTGCTTTGAAACCTCCACCTTCATCATCCCTGACCCAGCTTCCTCCAGCCAGATCCTAAATTAAACCTTTGTAAAAGACACGGCAAAAAGTGCTTTCAGATATAAGCGGTGCTCCTTCTAACACATCCAAACATACTACACAGAGAATAAAACATGAGGTCTGTCTTTCAGGACTAGCCTCTGTGCTGCCTCAGGGGGTCCACATGCACTGACGATCTTCCCTGCTTTCCCCAGGTTTGTTAGAGAAATACCTCCGGGTTAACGTTAGCCTTTTTAGTCGGGTTGGGTTTTATGTTTGGGGTTGGTTAAAGCCCCAGGCAGGAACTGCCAAAACAGAACCGCAACAATCAGAATACCAGCTCTGAAATCGTTAGCAAAGAACATGCTAAACATAACTGTTGCACATCATAGTGGGCAGCACATGACAAAACACCAATGCCAAATTTAATGTACAGTCCTTTCGGCAGCCAGGTTAAACTACAGTTTTCTATGTGAAAATAAGTTCCATATCCAGCAAACAGAAATAAAAAAATTCTATATTTTATGAGACCATAACAGGAGACGGGCTTGGCTCAGGACTGCAAGCTTCTTTGACTTGACTTCCAAGTCCAGGTTGTGAGGCAGTTCAGGATTGGGCAGCATTTAAGAAAAGTTCAGTTTAATCAGTTACCAAGAAGAAACATACTTTGGATTAGATTATGCCTGGAGTTGGTGGTGTTTCCATGTTCTCTCAGTGTCTGTGTGGGTTTCCTCTGGGGCCTCGGATTTCCTCCTACAGTCCAAAACCATGGAGATCAGGTGAATTGGCTACTCTAAATGACCCCGGTGTGTGTGAATGAATGTATGTGTGTATGTCTAGTTATGATTTGGCACTCTGTCCTGGGTTGAGACGCTGTACGCATCTTGGCTGCCTCTTCTCACCAGTGTGTGTGAGTGAGTTTCAAGTGTGTAAAAGGAGTGTGTTGATTGTGTTCATTGTATAGCATCCGTGGGTATTAGAAAGGCATTATATAAGTCTAACATTCAGTCAGCCATTCATTATGTTCTCTTTAGCCAACATGTTAATTTATTTCCACTTAGAAATAAGAACTACACAAACTTTGCATATGACTGTACATAGAAAGCAAAAAATATGCTTATTACAGAACATAAAATCTGTATATGCCTATACATATTGCACTTCTTGGAACCCCAACAAACACAAGTAAAAAAATGCAAAAAGGAACTAATAGTCTTGGCCATTTTTAAATTATTTGATTTTGCATTTAATTAAAAATTATTTCAATATTTTTTTAAATTATTTGATTTTTCCTTAATTTCCCTGAAGGAACCTCCTAAAGGGATCAATAAAGTACTTTCTATATGTCCATCTGTCCATCTATCCATCTATCCATCTATCTATCTACACATTAATAAGAATGTAGTCTGGCCAATGTTTACATGTAAGCATTGAAAATTCCAAACATTCCAGCCTAAATGAATTGGATTATTTAGGAGATGTTTGTAATAAAATGGACAGTGACTATAAATATCTGATCCAAACCAATTTAGAAGAGGACAAATGCTCCAAAACTAGCACTGTACACTCTTAATAGATGCTTCTTCAATGGTTCTTTAAAGAAAATGCTTCTATATAGAACCATGAACACTCAAAGAATTTAAAGGGTTCTTTGCATGGTGAAAGGGTTCTTCAAGGAATGTACTGTAAATGGCTCTATTTAGAAGCCTTTTGAAAATGGTTCTATATAGCACCAAACAGGGTTCCTCTGTTTGCTTGACATCAGAAATACGCCAGAACCCTTTTGGGGGCTATATAGGACCCCTTTCAAAAAGATATAACCATCTTCAACACATTCCTCATCAATCTGAAGAACCCTTTCACTATAGAAAGAACCCTTTGTATACATAAATGGTATAGAACCATTTTCTTTACTAAAGAACCCTTGAGAACAATCTTTTTAAGAGTGTACTGATGACAGATTACCTATTATAAGCACAATAAGGACAACAAGGCTGAAATAGGGCAGAAGTATCAGCACTCAGAGTAATAATGATGCTGATTTATTGCTGTATCAAAGTCTGTGTGTTATGTATATGTGTGCAAATTTGAGAGGATCTGATTTTACACTCTGATCATGGTCATCTTCAGTTTTCTGAAAATGATCCTCATTACTGGCCTGGAAGCATAGATGTGGCAGTTACTTGATATGTATTATTGAACAGAGAATTTGACACTTGCCATGTTTTGTTGCTGTCCTCATATTCACCGCCAGTCTACAATAAACATGTGATGCTTATACTGATACAGTTATAAATAGTGGTAAAGTTATTGTGATTAATTTTCTCACTTTGGTACTCATTGTGAATTCTGTTTATTTGGAGAAAAGTGATTGAGTGGTGTTAGTTATCATAGTAATAGCATATTAGTAATGAGCAGCTAATAACACAGTAATAACACTTTAATAAGCTATGAATAACATGTTAATAACACATTAATTTTAAACGATTCACTGACGTTTACCTTATCCTCATTTTCACCCTGTGTTCATGTGATTTTCATGACCATGTGGATAATAAACAATCTTATATAGAGGGCTTGTACTATAGATCCTGTACCACTGTATGTTTATTGTATGTTGTCTTTGCACTGTGTTCTGTGTTGCACCTGGTCCTCGAGAAACATTGTTTTGTTTCATTATGTACTACTATATGTAGCTGAAATGACAAATAAGACAAATGTAATATATTGTGATTATTGTCCTAAATAATGTCATTCATCAAGATGAACTATTTTAATAATTTGCCATTCCTGCACCAATAAAATATGATAGGGGTGCACAATATATTATCTAATAGAAATTGAAAATCAACATGATTGTTAATGGCCCAGTATTGAAATTATGTCTCATAATTCCAACTGATAATTTTATCTTATTTTTACATTTGGAATTTGCTTTTTTCTAAACCCCACAGCATCTCATGGTCAGTCTGCAACTCCTTATAATGGCCATTACTAGAGGTGGGGAATTTGAAGGTTAGGAAGTTACACAATATGCCACAATATGTATTATGTCTGACATCTGCTAGCTTAGAGTAGATAAAAATAAGCCAACATTTTAAATTTACTGCCCAAAACTATCAATTCACTTATTTGTATTATTTTACATGCTGTGCTGCACTAAATCTAAATCAACAGGACTAATACTTTCATTTTACACCTGTATCATGATGTGTATCAAGCTCATGCCCATACATAGCCCTGCTAGCACCTAAACAGATTTTATTGCTTTTACTTTTTTATACAATGCTTAAAATGTAGCTATTATGCAACAATAAACAGTGGTTCTTTGTACATTTGTACATAACATACTATGTAGTTCTATAATCATAGTTAAATAGATTCAAATTCTTAGACTGTTGTTAATTATCACTTATTAAGACTTATTAACATCACTTATTGTCCTCATATTCTTTATTATTATCCTCGTATTCTCAACTTTCTTCCATCTTCCAACTGCATTTGATAGACATTTAATAAATGCACATGCACACACACAAAGTAGTCCAACACTCTCTGCTGCGGTCATGGAGGCCTCCAGGTGTGCTCTCCCCTGATGTGCAGTCTCTTGTTTGTTTGTAGGAGATGAATAATATTCTCATCAGTGCCTCCATCACTGAATAATGCATATCTGTGCATGTGTGGGTTGAACTCTCTCTCTCTCTCTCTCTCTCTCTCTCTCTCTCTCTCTCTCTCTCTCTCTCTCTCTCTCTCGCGTGTGCTGTTTCTAATATCATGTACCGCTAAGCTCTAACTGGCTCTACAGCAGGCTTCATACATGGCCTACTTGTGCACACCTACACATACTCATCTTACAGTGTAATTAGGATGAGTGTGTGTGTGTGTGTGTGTGTTCGTTCAGTAATACGCTGTAGGGAGAATTTTGATCACTGTGCTATGGACAGGTAATACTCTTCTATCCTCACTCTCTTCTTTCTCCTCTCCTTTTCTGTCCTGTTTTCCCCCCTCCTATCTCTGTGCTCCTGTTGGCCAGGCAGAGGCTGTAATTGGGTCCCTGGTGAGCACTGAGGCCTCGTTAGTGATTTAGCCACAGATCTACTGGTCATGTGGAGAGGCCTGTTCAGTCCAGCCCTCGCCACTCTGCTGTAGCTTCTAATCCTCTTCATTCATCCACACTACAATGACCCCTCCGGCTCAATCCACACTGGCCCTTCATGTGCTATCCTTTCTTTCCCAGCTGACCCTGCAGTACCCCCCACGTCCACCCCAGCTTGTCTCCACTACTTTTTTGGACTCTGTAATCTCTTTTCTGGCTTTAGCCACTGATCCGTATCAGAAGTCAACTCAACCCACTTCATTATCCTTCCACTCATGTATAAGTCAGAGTGCAGATTTCTATGGTGTATTGCCTTCATAGAACCAATTTTGGTTCCTTAAATAACCATGGATGGATCGATGCTTGCTTATCTTACCTTACATGTCTTAAAATTGTTCTAAAAAAAAGGCTCCAAACATCCAAGTTACAGCTGTGGAGCAGCAGGAGCTACAGGAGCATCAGGTCCAGAACCGGTTGGTGTTGAGGCATCGTTTTCCTCCAGGCCATCAGACTGCTCTGTCAGTAGTACTGGTATATCAGTCCATGGCCTGTCACTCATACATCTCACCTGAGTCACCATCATGGTGATCTCTGTGGACAAACAAAGCCACAACTTCACCTACAAACTCACTCTGCACTGTCACTTTACTGGAACTGAACATCTCTGAACATCACTTTCTTAATGAATTCTTTAACACAAAAAACTATGACTTGCCTCTTTGCAATTCCTTTAGCTGATTCTTGGTGATTCTTGGTGTGATCATGGTGAAGTTTAGCTAACATTAGCTGCTATCATTAAGTTAATTGAATTTCCCCTCGGAAAAATAAAATCTATCTATCTATCTATCTATCTATCTATCTATCTATCTATCTATCTATCTATCTATCTATCTATCTATCTATCTTAATAATTACAGTTATATTCTGAGCTAAATCAGTTGCTATTTTTGATACAGACATTAGTAATCCTAAAATTTAGCAGAAGTATGTAAGACTAGTTAAACTACAATACTTAGCTAAAACTACACTGCTAGCAAGCG
>BRDA01081946.1:11493-24142 GCA_036984385.1 Crenuchus spilurus | reverse complement strand
TAGAAAGCTCCATTTTTGGTTTTAAAACAAATTTCAGTGAATGCTGTTTATCTTGTATACTATCTGATTTGCAAATGATCACTGTCTGTTAAATCATGCAGAAAAATGCTCAAAAATCCTTGGAATAAAATATGTTTTAGATTTTGTCTTCTGTAAAGTTGCCATTTTGGAGATGCATAGTTTTCATAGGACAGTGTAGATCTAAAAAATTTTTTGGAAAACTTCCAATACAACCAAAAAGTTGAGCAATATCATTTATCAGCTGAGAGAGATTCATTGTGATGTGTATTGTTTAAAAAATCACCCAATTCAAGTGTGATGTCTTGCCAGTGACATCACATCAACTCATCTGAGACCTTACGATCTGAATGTGGAAAACAAATTGTGTAAAATTTAATCAAAATTGCTGCAAGTTAACTAGTCCAACTTAGTTAACTAGTCTGTGAGACTTTATTTAAGACCTGGATATGGTTTAAGAGAATTTTAGGAAATGTATTTTGGGTGGAAAAGATTGTCACAGTTAGGTGACTAATGAGTTCTGGTGTTTCTTGGCAATGGTAACCTCACTGCTCCAGTTGTAAAGAAAACTTTAGGCTCCATATATGTATTGGTTGATATCTGGGACTACCTGTACCTAACTAACTTATTACTCTGTTAGAGCCAGTTTAGTAAGTTATATGGGAAAATTTTTAGCTGATTTTCTCTCTGTTTGGTAGCCAGTTGACCCGACCATTCGTTGACTCTCCCTATCACTTGTAATGTTCCTGACTCGAGGAGGGTGCAGACTAACACAGGCCTCCTCTGATGCATGTGAAGTCAAGCTCCGCCTCTTTTCAAACTGCTGCAGATACATTGCCGCTGGGCAGCTAACGTGCTCAGAGGAAAGCGCAGGATCCCCAGTTCTGATGGATCACCTGGCAGACGCCTGAGCCAGCCGACATTACTTATTAGTGCTGAGGAGAGAGTGCCATCTTACCCGCCCAGAGTGAACATGGCCAGTTTTGCTCTCTCGGGCCCTGGCTACCGATGGCAAGCAGCATGATCAGGATTCAGACTTGTGGTCCTCAGATCATAGTTACAATGACACCAGATTGAATTATATCTAAGCTATATCTAAACTCCTAACCTAATCCTGAACCTGTTGTACTTGTTCTAGCTACAGAAGAACTCTTAGTTTTTTAAGAGTCGGTTAAAACTGATGTTTAGTACCTTTAAAAGGACATTGATGCCATTCATTTATATACATCTGTGTTGATTTCTTTCACACTTCTCATAACTGTACTGCACACGTTTGAAGAAACTTCCCATGCTGTCTATCTTGATGTCTATGTTTTGAGGTCAGTCTGGCTTTGCTTTGATTGACAGGACTTTATTATGTCTTTTCTAAAAGTACTCATTGTTACGTGGGTTAGGCCTTTGCTTGAGATGGTGCTCCGATAGCATTTATGCTAGAAACTAAGATGCTTGGGTGGCGTGAACGTGTTACAACAGGAAAAGCTGTTTCCTCACTGTTGTATAGACAGAAGGTTAAAATCAGTAGATTATACAGAAATTAATTCCTCGTACAGTGAAAGCTGATGATTTTGTAACTTCTGTGTGGAATTTAGCCACAATTGTTTGTTTTTGGAAAACTGGAAAGACACAATGCCTGCTGTGTCGTTTGACGCCTACGGTTTGAGGTCATTCAGACTTTGATTGACAGGGCTTAATTTTTTATGGCATTCTTTCCTAGGTATGCATGTTGTTCTAGATGATGCTCTGATAATGTGAACCCAGGAGGCATAGAACCTCATCACAGCATTGCGTCAACACTGTAAGAACGTACAGAACTTGGTCAGAATGTCACAACATCATTTGCTGGGAATGGCATTACATATCTGACATGGTTTGATTGACTTGGTTGGTTCCCTCTCTTCTCTGGTAAGAAGTCTGGTTTAATAAAATGGCCACATGGAGCCAAAGTCAAATCTGTTCACATCAGAATAGTTATATGAAGCACGGTGGCTTAGTGATTAGCATGTTTGCCTCTCAGCACTCGGGTCTTCGAGTCCACATCTGAGCGGAGTTTCCATGTTCTCCCCGTGTCTGAACGGGATTCCTCCGGGGTCTCCGGTTTCCTCCCACAGTCCAAAAACATGGAGGTCAGGTGGACTGGGTACTCTAAATCGTCTGTGTGTGTGCACCCAGTGATGGATTGGCACCCTGTTCTGGGCTTAGTTTGGATAATGTAATGCCCTGCACCCAGTGAGGGGTACGGGACTGACTGCCTGGCTGATAAGGATTAAGCGGGTGTGATAATGTAATATATGAATGTAAATATGATATACAATCTTCTTACCAAAGGAACCTGCTGGACTGAAAAGATAAACTTAGCAGGCCTATCAGAATTCTGTCAGTAGGCTAGAATTGTGGACGTAAAAAAATAAAAAACAAGGAACAGGCTGTTAAAGTTGTGGTGCTGGATTTAAAGAAAATTGCTCTAGTCTAGTCATAGGATTTCATCTCTACTATTTGCAGATGATGTTGTCCTTTTGGCATCTTCAAACCGGGACCTTCAGCATGCACTGGGGCGGTTTGCAGCCGAGTGTGAAGCAGCTGGGATGAGAATCAGCACCTCTAAGTCCGAGGCCATGGTTCTCGACCGGAAAACGGTAGCTTGCCCTCTCCAGGTGGGTGGAGAAGTCTTGCCTCAAGTGGAGGAGTTCAAGTATCTCGGGATCTTGTTCACGAGTGAGGGAAGAATGGAGCGTGAGATTGACAGACGGGTTGGTGCAGCCTCCGCAATAATGCGGTCGCTGCAGCGGTCCGTTGTGGTGAAGAAGGAGCTGAGCCAAAAGGCAAAACTCTCGATTTACCGGTCAATCTACGTTCCTACTCTCACCTATGGTCATGAGCTTTGGGTAATGACCAAAAGAACGAGATCGCGGATACAAGTGGCTGAAATGAGTTTCCTTCGCAGAGTGGCTGGGCGCTCCCTTAGAGATAGGGTGAGAAGCTCGGTCACTCGGGAGGAGCTCGGAGTAGAACCGCTGCTCCTCCACATTGAGAGGAGCCAGCTGAGGTGGCTCGGGCATCTGTTTCAGATGCCCCTTGGATGCCTCCCTAGGGAGGTGTTCCAGGCATGTCCCCCTGGGAGGAGGCCCCGGGGAAGACCCAGGACACGTTGGAGAGACTATGTCTCTCGACTGGCCTGGGAACGTCTCGGTGTTCCACCCGAGGAGCTGGCTGAGGTGTCTGGGGAGAGGGAGGTTTGGGTTTCCCTGCTCAGACTGCTACCTCCGCGACCCGGCCCCGGATAAGCGGTTGATAATGGATGGATGCTCTAGTTTTGTGTTCTTTTGAGTATATTTGATTACACAAGTACAACAGAGCCTGACAGCTAAATGCAGGTGTTAGTTAGGGTTATTAGTCATATTTTGGACAGGAAGGTGGTCTGTAGATTCCAGCCAAAACCAGAACAAATAAAAAAAAAACCCAACACTGTTTAGGTCTCAAAAAAAGAATGTGGTGGGCCCCCAAGTGGCTTAGCAGGCTAAGACGCTGACACTATGACCAGAGGATCGTGAGTTTGAATCCCGGTCATGCTGTTTGCCATCAACAGCCGGGGCCCAAGAGAGCAAAATTGGCCGTGCTCTTCTCTCTGGGTAGATGGCACTCTCCCTCTCTCTCTATCACTTTCTCATTGCAATGTTCGCTGGCTCAGACGTCTACTGATTGGTTCATTCAGAGCTGGGAATCCTGCACTTTCCTCCGAGAGGAAAAGGTTCCCCAGTGATGGTGTATCAGCGGTAGTTTGAAAAGAGGTGGTGGCTGCTTGTTTTTACCCTCCTAGAGTCAGGGACATTGCAAATTGCCTAGAGAGTCCTAATGGAGGGGATGGACTAATTGTCTACTACTACAGAGGGAGGGGATAAAAATGGGCAAAAACTTGTGGGAAAAAAGGATGTGTTCTGGAAAAAGAGGACATTTTCATCCTTTTCATCCTTCAAACACTGAATACATCATGTTTTTTTTGTATTGCATGTAAAGGGCTGTAATGAGAAACATCTTAATACCTACCAGTTTGGGAGCAGTCATGGTCTGGTGGTTAGAGACCTGTGTTTGTAAGTGGTTGCCGGAAGTGCCCACCTCCACCATCACCTCCTTATTGATGTTCTGTCGTTATGGGGTGTTGGATTGGTTTAAACATTTCAAACATCATTATCCCACCTTAATAAGTCTTTTATCTCCCACATGTATTCCCAAATCTCTAGTTGTCTGAAGATCATGTTGGTATGATCTCTTATGAGACCAGCTGAAGGCCTCTATGCACTCTCTGAAGATGATATAAGCTAATGAGTAAACCATAAACATGTCACAGGTACATTTAACGTCACAGTCTGGGATGGATTAACTTCCTTTAACCAGTCTGGACGTCTACGTAAGACTGTAAATGGTTGGTGTTTGTGATGAAATGGCCTGTAAGTATAACTACAAGGTAAGTGTTTCTAATAAACCAATAAGAAAGGGTATTAATCTGCCGTCGTTAAGAGTTATAATCAGAGTCTAACACTGACATTATCACTGTCATTGGCTCCACAGGTTGAGAGAGTTTTGCTGTAAAACTTTTCACATATTTCTTCAGAATTCCAGCCAAGGGTCAGTCATCAGCAAGACAGTTGGCCTTATTGCTTTGCTTGCGTAATGGAAAATCACTGCACCCATGTGCACCTGTTCGTCACAGACAGCGTGTATCTACACCTACTGTCTACTTTATTTGACCAGTTCCATTACCAAATATATGCACTAAGTAGTTCTACAGTCCATATGTCAGGATCGCCCACAGAACCACCCCAGCACTGCAGTGACACTAATGTGGTGGTGGTGTGTTAGTGTGTGTTGCAGTGTTGTGAGTAGATCAGACACAGCAGAGTTGCTGGACCACATCAGTGTCAGTCCAGTGCAGAGAATGATCCACCAGCCAAATAATAGCTGCTCTGTGGGAGTCCTGATCATTAAAGAACAGGTGAAAGGAGGACAATAAAGTACACAGAGAAACAGATGGACTACAGTCTGTAATTGTAGAAATACAAAGTGCTCCTGTATGATCAGTGGAGCTGACAAAATGGACCAAAGTGTAGATACAAGGAGGTGGTCATAATGAAATGGCTGATCAGTGTATACTGATTTTCCACCATCCTGGGGCTATTTGGTCGCCACCAAAATCTAAACACAGGGCTACACACACAAACACACACATTCCCACAAGAATGCAGCCCCTGCTGGCTTAGCCAGCAATAGAGACTGGAGCTCTGGCCGGAACTTTCCTTGGCTTGTCTTTGTTATGCTTGGCAAAGTACGAAATCTGGCATTGAGAGAGTGAGAGTCAGAGAGAGACAGAGAGACAGCGAGAATGAGAGACAGAGAGAGATAAAGAGAGACAGAAAGTGAGACAGAGACAGAGAGAGAGCGAGAATGAGAGACAGAGATAGAGAGAGAGTGAGGGAGACAGAGAGTAAAAGTGAGAGAGACAGAGAGTGAGAGAGAGAGACACAGAGAGACAGAGAGAGAGAGAGAGAGAGAGAGAGACTGAGGGAGACAGAGAGAAAGTGCAAGAGACAGAGAGAGAGACAGAGAGTGAGACAGAGTGATAGACAGAGAGTGAGAGAGAGAGAGAGAGAAACAGAGAGACAGCGAGAATGAGAGACAGAGAGAGAGACAGAGAGTGAGACAGAGAGAGCGCAACAGACAGAGAGAGAGAGAGACAGAGAGAGAGCGATAGACAGAGAGAGATAGACAGAGAGAGAGAGAGAGAGAGAGAGACAGAGAGTGAGACAGAGAGAGAGCGATAGACAGAGAGAGTGAGACAAAGAGAGATAGACAGAGAGAGAGAGAGAGAGAGACAGAGAGAGAGCGATAGACAGAGAGAGAGTGAGACAGAGTGAGCGATAGACAGAGAGAGAGAGAGAGAGCGATAGACAGAGAGAGAGTGAGACAGAGAGTGAGCGATAGAGAGAGAGAGAGACAGAGAGAGATAGACAGAGAGAGAGAGAGAGAGAGAGAGAGAGAGAGAGAGAGAGAGAGAGAGAGAGACAGAGAGAGAGAGAGAGTGAGACAGAGAGTGAGAGAGAGTGAGACAGAGAGTGAGCGATAGACAGAGAGAGAGACAGAGAGAGAGAGACAGACAGAGAGAGAGAGAGACAGAGAGAGAGCGATAGACAGAGAGAGATAGACAGAGAGAGAGAGAGTGAGACAGAGAGTGAGCGATAGACAGAGAGAGATAGACAGAGAGAGAGAGAGAGTGAGACAGAGAGTGAGCGATAGACAGAGAGCGATAGACAGAGAGAGAGAGAGAGTGAGACAGAGAGTGAGCGATAGACAGAGAGAGAGAGAGAGAGAGTCAGAGAGTGAGCGATAGACAGAGAGAGAGAGAGAGAGAGAGAGAGAGAGAGAGAGAGTGTTTTATGGAATGCCAATAATTTTTTCATTCATATATTTCTGAAACGCTGCTGCTGAAAATCGTTTGTCTGTGTGATACCATATCCTGATTTTAAATGACATCTATATTTAGTTGCAGGACCCTACTCAAGGTCATGTGACTGAAGCCCATGACGTTGACAAGATTTTTATTTTAGAATTCAGATATTTCAGTCTTGTCTTTTAATTCTATTCCCGTTTATTAAAAACGTCTCATACAAATCCTGGCAAAACATAGTGTTATTCATAATTTCATACTAAATAAATATCACTGTATGAATGATGAAGAAACAGTTCTCTCATGCCATTACATAATATTTTTTATTTTAGGTCACACCACAAAAAACCTGAATTTTCTGAAATGAACATACAATTTACAAAAGTAAAACTATTAATTTCTTCATAAACACCATCAAAAATTGAGTTTTGCATGTCCACATGTCAACAGAGTAACTTTGCTGGAAATATATGACATATATGTGTGTATTTGTGAGATACATTTTAAATACATTGGGGCAGTTTAAAATGTATTCCCAACACTAAAGGACAGAAAAAAGGCCGGTAGGTTACTTTATTATCAGGCTAGTCAATAAGTACCTGATAAACCTCTTTAGAGTCATAAACCTGTTTCAGACCGGAACCATTCTGAAATGGGGCAACCCACTGAACGGCGTCCTGCTATCATCACGCCAACGTGGCACTCAGACAGCTCACGCAAGGCTCACCCCTTTGTTTTTGTTTTTACACCTGTCACCTAGCAACGCATGATTACTGAGGGAAGCCCTGCTAGTGCCGGGCCTCAACTGTGATCCGCATGGTGACGTCAGCAGCGAGAGCCCTGGAGAAAAACCAAGAGGGAATTCTTTCACCTGTCAGTCTGCTGAAGATAAACAGTTGGGGGGATGAGTCACTTCAAAAGCGGCCTGAGAAAGGCTTCATATGAGTGAGAAGAATTCTCTTGAGGGGGTTTGTAGTGTTGACATGTGGGAAGCCTCGGAGTTTTGCAGTAGGCAACAGGTGGACAAGCCTTAATTTGCAGTGTCATGAGAGCAGACTTCTGCGTGGCCTTGGAAGGGGGTAGGCCTTAGGGAACAGAGCAGGTTGACGTGGGTCGTAATTGTGAAATAGAGTGTGCTGATGCTAATCCTCCTAAATTATAGCTTGCTGTATAGCTCGCTCTGTCTCCCTCTGCCGTGATCATGGTTTTAAACGCTGTACTTATTTAAGCAAACCTTTTTAACCCCACATCCTGAGATGACTACATCCATATTGTTGCTGTCATAACAAAACCTGCCAAAATAGTAGCTATAGGCTAAAATGTTTGCAACTCCAAGTGATGTTAATAATAGGATAACGTTGATGCGAACATGGCAACAGAAAACCTCATTTTTCAGCTATGACATGTTTATTTGTCACCCTATCTACAAGCCTTTTCCCAGCTGGACTCTTTCAGTAGGTGTGGTAGGAACCACAGGTCAATAGCTCAAATGCAAGTCCTCAATGACATTTATGACAACTTGATTTACTAGCTCTGGGTCAAAGAGTTAAAGCAGGTAGACACTCATTCCCTCAGTGGTTGCTATATCTTCTGGTGTTTCCACACATGTTGATAAGCCAATACCATGGAGACGAACCAACCTGGGAGGGGCTATGCCTGGTTGTTTAAGACTAATAATGTGGGAGAGGCGGGGGTTCAGGGACTCCTTCGCACGGCAATCCTCACGACCACACATACCTTAACCGGACTTCCGGCCCATTGAGCAATGACAGCACTAATCCGCAAACTGTGTTAGGTTACGTTTTGAAAACCATACAGTGCACAAGCTTCAGTACTGAAGCACTGCCCAGACATACTTCTTTTATGCACTGCCAGACAAGCTGTGAATCGTAATGGAGTTGAAGCGAATAACCAAACAGGTTGGATGCTTCAGAGTCTAATTGTGTTCCCAAACACCTGTCGGTCCAGTTTTCACATAACTGTGCTATGTGTACTTAATCCCTGCAGGTGAGCTGTGCTGTAACACGCACTGTGTACTGTTGCGTGTGTGTATATTGTGGAAAAAGTGATGATTCTATAATGGCTCTTGCGTATTCGACAGAGCCACACTATAGCGCTCTGTTGATATTTGATATGCTTCCCTAGCAACTATAAACATCCACTATAAAATCTGAGTCTCGGACACATTTCCTGTTGAGCTCTTGAACTTTTACCTTGGTCTTAAATGTAATCCAGATAGTCGTGACCTGAGGAAGGTTTCTATTACACGTATTAAATCCAGGCTTCCTCACCATCAACAATAACACAAAACACTTCAGTGATAATACTGCATCAATGCATAGTCTCAGAACAGACACATGCATTTAAAGCCATTGTTATTATTACAGTCATACATCCCAACATTGGAATGTGAGGAAAACAGTTCATTTATGTTCATCATTTCATTCAAAAAAGTAAACTGTCTTATTATTTTTTACATGTAAAGTGACACATTTCAAGACTTTTTAAAAAATGTTGATCTGAAAATGGCTTATAATAATATCAATTGGTAGTAGGTTTGGCACTGTGGGCAAGAAGGAAATAAGCATCTCCATGAAGCTTTTCAGCAGATGGAAGCATGAAATACTCTAAAATTCCCTCGTAGACATATGTGTTGGCTTTGAACTTGATAAAACACAGTGGACCAACACCAGTAGATGACATGGCACCACAAACCATCATAGACAGCAGAAACTGCACACTGGACTTCAGACACATTGGATTGGAAGAGCTTGGTTTCTGAATGAAATGCAAAATTGACTTTGAACTACTGTGCAACATCCCAGTTCTTCTCCTTAGGACTCTTCTGATATTGTCTCTGTGATGGGAGTCTCTGGCTTGATATTAGGACTGCGGCAGTTGATGCTTGAGTTATACCCAGTACTTGTACTGTCTGAATACTAATTTTCTCAAACTCAAAATATTCTAGTAATTGGAGACACTGGTTTACAGATATTCATGAGCTATAAGCCAAATGGATCAACAGAAAAACATCTAAAATAGTTTGCTTTAGGTGTAATAACTATAAAATATGATTTAATTAAATAATTTTTTGGTGTATGGCTGTACAAATAACAGTGAACAAAAAAGCTTGAAATATGTTACTTTATATGTAATATATATGTGACCCTGCCAGGGAAAACCAGGACAAAGTCACTTGGCAATTTATTGAGATATCGTGTCAATATTGTGTCTCTCACATTAGCGACAAAACTTAGCCACTCTGTATTACTGCTGTAAATGAAAGATAATAGTCTCAGATATCTATCGTAGTACATATTTTGATCAAAAATAAAACTTAAATTCACAAAAATGTTTGTTTTGAAAAAAACAAATTTTGAAAAAAAAGAATGACTTTGACCTGGTTTTCCCTGGCGGGGTCACATATAATAAATTAATTTTTTTATGTGTGACTGTATTATTAAGCATGTTTTATCACTTTTCGGTACTAATACAGTGGAAACTTGAGTTACGAGTTTAATTTGTTCTGTGACTGAGCTCGTAACTCAATTTGCACACATATCAAATTAAATTTCCCCATTAAAATGAACTGAAATGCTATTAATCCATTCCAGCACCTCAACTACACCGATTTTTTTTTTTTTTTTACGTTTTTAAATAAGAAAATGTACTTTATAAATAATAATAAATAATAATAATAATACTTGTAATAATAATGTATAAATAATAATAATAATAATAATAAAAGAGAATGTAAAGAAATTAACTGGTTTTAATAAGTGGATTACATTGATGATCAGATGAAGATGCTGACGGAGGTGGAGGAGATTTCATGCTCTACTTCTCAACTTTCTCGATACATACTTAATACTACAGTTTATTGCTAAATTTAACTTAAACCCTATGCTACACTGTCTATAAACTTAACTGCTACTTTTTTCACTTCAATTAATCTTCTTTACTACCTTTTTTGCCACACTTTTGCTTACAGGGTATTAAAATAAAAACTTTTATTTTGTTTTTATTTAAAAACCTTTATTTTGTTTTTATTTTGTTTGGTTTGTTTTTTCCTTCTTTTCATTTTTTGAAAATAAGCGAGGCAGGTGTCGCTACACAGCGCCAACACATGAACTCTTCTTCTTAGCAAGGATGTAGGCACTCACTTTCATAGGACACATGGTTTTAACTAAGAAATTTTTCAAAATAAACAAAAAGTGAAAACAAAGCAACAATGATATGACAGAGATGCTTACATGGCAAGACAACCAAGTGAACTGAACACTTGCTGGTGTAAGCTCACTCGCTTGTAACTCAGATCTTGGCTCACATCATAGAGCAAACCAATACACAGAGCAATGGCTCGTATCTTAAAAAAAAATCATAAGTTGATTCAGTCATAAGTCAAGGTTCCACTGTATATTCTCTAAGCAACCAAAACAAGATTCATTTGTGTTCTTTTTTATTTTTAGCTGAAAAGGCCTGCTTGGCCTTACAGATTACGTCCATAATGTACTAGTGAGACTTTACCTTAACACACACACACACACACACATTTGGCAGTTTTGCAAAGAAATGTTGCAAAACCCTTATAAACATTCCACACATCTGCTTATTCATGTTACAGGCAGGTACCAGACACACCTGACTATAACAGGAATACTGCTTTGATGTCATGTATGAGGATTTATGTATGGATGTTGGAATGGTTTCAAGATTAGATGTTTATGGAATGTGCCCAGTAGACTGCAAGCTACATAAGTAGTTAAATCGGACTCTTTTTGACCATGCTGGTGGTGTTTTTCCCAAATGTCCACTTCTTAATGGCTTTTACATGATTTCTATGATTGTATCCATCCTTCTCATTGCTGCTCATTCTTCTCATATTTTACCTTCAATTAATCAAGCATATTTGTCTTTTCCAATGAACTGATTCTTCTTATGTGTCCAAAATAAGCGAGCTTCGCTTTGCTTATCTGAGTGGGGAGGATTAATTTGGACAAAGATTCATTTGTTTGGTTTTGGTTGGTTTTAAGGTCAAAGGCATTACTATTTACTACCTTTTTTACTGTCCGGCTCTCACATCCATTAGGAACCACAGAGAAGGCCTCAGTCTGGACAGTTCAGATCTTTGTAGAAATGAAGCAGATACGTTACTAGACACATTGCAACACTTTTAAGATCTTAAGCCCCAGACAAGCAGTGTTAATCTGCGGTTAGCACATGCAACTTTAGACTCATAGAGCTTCCATAAGCTAAGAGATTTAGCTAATGCTGCTGACTTTACTTAATTAGATGCTAAGTGCTAAATAACAAAAAGGGCAAAAGCTGAGTTGTTGTTGAAGTAGCAGTGGCTCTCAGATTCAACCAAGAAAGACGCGACCAAGAACAATGGCAAATTTCTCGCAACATCTTTAAAGCCTTTTTTGTTTTTTGTTTAATGTTGATACTCTTTGATATAGTAATGCACTCAATAAGTGAAATATTTATATGTATTTATATGTAATATAATAATAATCATAATGCTGCTCTCTCTCTCACCCTCTCTGTCGTGTTTCAGCAGAGTGTGTATGAGTGATGTGTGTGAGTGTGTCGTTGGCGAACAAAACGGCTCTTATAGTCGACTCTTTGAAGTGAGCGATCAGAGCCGACTCGTGTCTGGGAGCCATTGAGGTCGCACGGAATTGGTCAGTTACACCATGTAAGGTGGGGGGTTTCGCTATATTAGTGTTAACTATAATTGTTGCATGTGCACACACAGAGAGAGAAGCTACAGAAAGACTCTCTGATGAAAACTCTCTGCTTATGACGAAAAAAAATACGTAAGTTTAAATAAATAAATGCACATATAAAAGACAAAATAAACAATTACACACAAAAAATAAATAAATACATTTTGTCATGAAAAAGAATATATGTAAATTTATAAGAGGAATCTATTTCTACATTTCCATACATACAAATTATTCGGCTCACTTTTGAAATCCAAAACAGACAATAAAAAATCACTGAAACATGGTCATCAGTATGGAAAGTGTTGGAAAATATGTGATTTTTCTTTTTGCATGATACATGTACTACTGCCTGTATTGTAACCATAACTGACTTATTTTACTTTATTATGCCCTGTTCCTTTATTAATTAATGATCATTTTCTGATATTGTGAAATATGTGACCATGTGTAAATAAATAAATTT
>BRDA01081945.1:0-17276 GCA_036984385.1 Crenuchus spilurus | reverse complement strand
TTAGTGCCCATAAGCAAAGAGACTCACTGTATACAATAATGTTCTGCATTTTCTTCCAGACTCTGTACTGCAGGTTTCCCAGGTACTCTGTAACATTGATCACATCTACAGAAGCCACATCTGGATCCATCTGTGTACACTGGGCTCTGAAAACCATCACAATTCAGGCTGAATTCAAAACTTCTAAATTAAAATGAATCTTAATGAGAAGCAAGAAATACTACTTACTTCCCCAGAGTCCTCTCAAAGTTCTGTTAAAACAAATGACACGTTTAAGATCAGTGAAAAAAATATGCATCGTAACATCTCATAAACATGCCAACAGTATTCATTTGATGAGAAATAGAAGGTGAACATTAGGGGTGCAAGAAAAAATCGCTTCGAATTCGAATCGCGTTTCTCACATTGAACGATTCAGAATCGATTCTTGTTTCCAAAAAATAGATTTTTTTGGCGGGTGCGGATGTGCCTTCTCAGCCACCGTAGTGCTAGGCAAAACAAGGAAGCAGCGTCGGCTATGTACAGGCATGCAAGCCAAGCCGCGGTCTTTGAAAGCAACCATTTGCAAACACTTTGGATTTTAGTCAACCCGGCTCGGGTAAGAAAGGGCTTGACGTGACTGATGCGATTTGCAGAGATTGCAACGGTAAAGTAACGTATTTCATTCGGATATGAAAGAATCGGAAAAAAATCGTTTCGTAACCCCAAGAATCGATTCCGGATCAATTTGTTCGATTCCCAAAGATTCGCAGCCCTAGTGAACATGAAGGAAGAATAAGAAAGAGAGTGGGAAGGAAGCAGGGGATTAGATGTTTGAATTCTGACCTTTAGGAAATCAATATCTCCATGTTTTAATTCACTTTCTGTTTCACGGATGGTTCTTGAGAGAGACAGCATCTCTTCATTCATTGTTTTAATTTTTTCTTCCAGCATCTGCCTTTTCATGTACTCTTCTGTTCTCAGCGCAGTTATGATGGCTGTATTCTCTTCTCTTAAAAACTGATGAAGTTTTGCAAATTCCTCCTTAAGCTGACTCCTTATGTGCTGGGCTTGTTTCTATTATGTATATATAACAGTCAGTCAGGTGTGAATAAATCGTAAGCTCCCTGGACAAAAAAAAATTGTCACTTTGCATGGTAGTAACTTCATTGCTTTAGCAGATGGCGAAGCATGAGGATGATCAGGCTATAAATACAGTTGTAAGAAAAAGTATGTGAACCCTTTGGTATTATTGGATTATTGGATTTCTGCATAAATTGGTCATTAAATGTGTACTGATCTTCATCTTCAAGTGACAACAATAGACAAACACACTGTGTTTAAACTAATACCGCACAAAATTATATGTTTACAAGTTTTTATTGAACACAACATGTAAAGATTCATAGTGCAGAGTGGAATAGTTTGTGAACTTTTGGTTTAAATAATACATTGACCCTCCTTTGGCAGCAATAACCTCAACCAAATGTCTCCTGTAGTTACAGATCAGATCTGCACAACCGTCAGGAGGAATTTTGTACCATTCCTTTTCACAAAACTGTTTCAGTTCAGCAGTATTCTTAGTATGTCTAATGTGAATCGCTCTATTGAGGTCATGCCACAGCATCTCAATCGGACTGAGGTCAGGACTCCGACTGAACTATTTTCGTCTGTTGAAGCCATTCTGTTGTTGATTTACTTCTATGTTTTGGGTGGTTCTCCTGTTGCATCACCCATCCTCTGTTGAGCTTCAGTTGGCAGACAGATGGTCTTATTTTTTCCTGCAAAATGTTTTGATAAATTTGGGAATTCATTTTTCCATTTATGACAACAATCTGTCCAGGCCCTGAGGCAGCAAAGCAGCCCCAAACCATGATGCCCCCTCCACCATATTTCACATTTGGGATGAGGTTTAATGTTTCTGTGCTGTGATTTTTTTGTCCACACAAAGTGTTGTGTTTTCTTTTTGGTTTCATCTGTCCACAGAATATTTTACATCCAGGGTTTTTTTTTGTTGCAAACTTCAAACGTGCAGCAATGTCTTTTTTTGGACAGCAGTGGCTTCCTCTGTAGTGTCCTTCCATGATCTCCATTCTTGTTTAATGTTTTACTTATTGTAGATTTGTCAACAAAAATGTTAGCATGTGCCAGTGATCTTTGTCTTTATCTGATATTCTAAGATACTTCTTCACCTCATTGAGCATTCTGCACTGTGCACTTGCAGTTATCTTTACAGGACGACCATGCCCAGAGATAGTGGCAACAGTGCTGAACTTTTGTGGACGGTCTGTCTTACAATGGACACATGGACATCAAGACTTTTAGAGATACTTTTATAACACTAACCAGCTTCATGCAATTCAACCGTTATTGAACATAGGTTTTCTGAGAGCTCTTTTCTGCAAGGCATGGTTCACATCAGGCAATGCTTCTTGAGAACAGCAAACTCAGGGCAGGGCAGCTTTAACCAACACATCCAATCTCATCACATTGATTGGCTCCAGATTGGCTTACTCCAATTAGCTCTTGGAGAAGTCATTAGCCTAAAGTTTCACACACTGCACTATGAATGTTTACATGTTGTGTTCAATAAAACATGAAAACATGATTTTTTGTGCAGTATTAGTTAAAGCAGATGTGAATGCAGTGAATGTCTTGTCTGATGTGTGGATAGAGGGTTGCAAAGCAGATGTTAATGATGGCAGCAAGAGACTTTCGGTCTTGTGTGCTGTTGGCCACAATTCTAATGAGAATTTCCTGTAGACTAGGACTTTTACCACTGCTGGTAGACCTGAATGACTGTACACTTTGATGCACCTGCAAATTCAGCTACTTCCTTCACATTGTGGTCTTTGTCATGACCAAGGGCATACCCTACTTTTTGCCAATCATTATCATCTGCTTTGTGACCCATTTTCTACACATTGAACGAGACCTTCACTGCACTGTACCACCTCTTCTCAATCTGTGAATCCCACTGCACACTTCACATGTATTTATAGCCTGATCATCCTCATGCAGCCCCATCTACCACCTTAAACACACAAGGTGACAAATTTTGTCAGGGAGCTTATATGAACAATGTGCTTTATTAATGTATGTAATTCGTTTAAATGACAAATTAAACTGTTATTGAGACATATAGAAATAGAAGTCACAGCCTGAAACAGGTCATGGAGTCTCACCCTGATGTGGTCAATTGTTTGATGACAGTTGTCCTGGGCATCTTGGAGGCTCTTTATTTTCATTCTCACAGTCTTCAGTGCACTCTTAAGAACATCCTACAACCAAATAACTTTCAATTATAACTGACAGCTACTTTAGTCTTAATATATTTAGAATGTACAGTACCAGTCAAAAATTTGGACACACCTTCTGGACATTTGGTGGTTTTTCATGATTTAAAAATTGTTTGCATTGTAGATTAATACTAAAGTCATCCAAACCATGATTTTTTAAAATTTTAGATTCTTTAAAGTAGGCACCTCTTACTTAGATGGCAGCTTTCTTGGCATTTTCTCAGTCAACTTTATGAGGTAGTCGCCGGGACTGGCTTTCAGTTAACAGCTGTGCCTTGTCAAGAGTTCATGACTTGCATTTCTTGCCTCTTAATGTGTTTGAGAAATCAGTTATGTCTCTACTTTGAAGAATTTAAAATCTAAGACATATTTTAACACTTTTAAGTTTACTACATGATTATGTATTCCTTAGTCTGGATGACTTCAGTATTACTTTACAATGTAGGAAAAAATAAAAACATTGAATGAGAAGTTGAGTCCAAACGTTATATGACACAGAATTTGAGAAGATTTTATATTTCTAGTAAGTCAGAGCTGTACATTATGGTGATATCTACCTTCAGCTCAGCTGCTATCTCGTCGACAGGACGACATGTGTGCTCTTGATGTTTGATTGAGTCTCTACACACCACACACACGAGCTGTCCATCGTCCACACAGTAAAGCTTCAGTGTCTCGTCGTGTGTAGGACACAGAGTGTCTGGGTGTCCTCGGTGCTGGGCGAAAGTTTGACTGAGCTCTCTCAGAGCCAGATTAACGGGAGGATTCTTCACTGAGCGTTTCCTGCAGAGAGGACACTCCCGGTTGCCTTTAGTGTCCCAGTACTTACGAACACACACCCTGCACACACTGTGACCACAGGACAGGATAACCGGCTCCTTAAAGATATCATAACACACCGAGCAGGTGAAATCCTCCTCAGAGAAAGCACGTTTAGACGCCATGTTTACAACGAAAGGTCGGGTTAGCAAACTACTGTAATTAGCGAGAGCTAAACAAGTTGTATTCCTGTTGTTCAGGCCACACCTTTCATCGTCACTGTGTTTATATTTGGGAAATAACCTGGAATCCTATGTAAAAGTTTCACTTTCAGTTAGTGGAAACTACCTGTGCACACGCCTCATAGACACGCCTAAGACAGAAGGAGAATAGTGCGCATGCGCGCTCCAGAAAGCCGGATTCAGTAACACTGGAGTTTTGTTTCTTCTTCTTCTTTTTCTTTTTTGTTTCCTGTGGGTAATTTAAGTAATTAATGCATATTTAAAGTCTAACGAATATGACATCCTTTAGCAAGGATATACAGTACCAGTCAAATGTTTTTATTTATTTATTTTCCTTACATTGTTGATGAATACTGGAGTCATCCAGACTATGAAGGAACATGTAAGGAATCATGTAGTAAACTTAAAAGTGTTAAACAAACTAAAATATGTTTTAGATTCTTCAAAGTAGACACACAACTGATGTCTCAAACACATTAAAAGGCAAGAAATGCAAGTCATGAAGTCTTGACGAGACACAGCTGTTAACTGAAAGCCATTCCAGGTGACTACCTCTTAAAGCTCACTGAGAAAATGCCAAGAAAGCTGCCATCTAAGCAAGAGGTGCCTACTTTGAAGACTATAAAATATAAAACATGTTCTGGTTTGTTTAACACTTGTTTGTTTACTAAATAATTACATATGTATTTACTCATAGTTTGGATGACTTTAGTATTAATTTACAATGCAGACAATTTTTGAAAAAACACTGAATGTCCAGAAAGTGTGTCCGAACATTTGACTGGTACTGTATATCAGCAACTTAAAAACGTGAAACTTGTTTGCCAACAGTAGGTGCCGTTTGTTCTGAGACAAAATGACAGTTCAACACAGACTGTATATAAAAAAATTATATACAGTCTGTGGTTTAGTATGAAACTGAATTCCATTCTGGCATAGGCAGGACAAATAACTTTTTTAAAGCAATTTATGTATATAAAGCAATTTATTTATATAAAATTTACAGAGAAATATTTCACAATGCACACACAGTTCATCATCATCCATCATCGCATTTGTTATACATTTTCTTATGTGATAATCTGTAATTGATTGACTGCATTAAGGGTTTGCGTTCAGCATTTACTGTGGTTTAATTTGACAGTTCTTTGAATTCCAATTCCAAATCTTCCAGAACTTTTTATGTTTCCAGTTACCCTGTAAATTTAAAAAGGCACTTTAATTCAAAACTACAATATATAAGAGCATCGAATGCATAGCCGAACCGGAAACTGGAAAGTCCACACATATAAATTAGTATCACAATCAGAAATAAAATTATTGATTCATTTTCACAGTCAATCACATGGTAGGTTGGGACTGGCAGGTTTTTTTTTTGATCATGGTGGGTCCTCCCCAAAGTCATTCCATCCCTGACTGACTGCCACTTGGACAGATAGCTGTTTGGGATTTTGCCACCGCTGCTTGCCTCATATTTTTATTGGCTTTATTGTCCTGTAGAAGACTAGACAAATCTGTATTTTTTTGTTGTCATTAGCTACTACTGATTAAGCAGGTCATATCATATTGGCACAGGCTGGGAAGGGAGCCCCAATAATCCACAATGGAGTTAGTAAAGTTACTCATCATTGTATGCCAACTTGTCAACAAATACAAACGGTGTCAATGGTAAAATCTTCACAGGTGAGTTGTTTCTGCGAGTCCACACGAATGGATAGACTTTCTCTGTGAAAGTGTGTGTGAATGTAACTATATGTTCATCATCAAAAAGGTCAAAGAAGGACACTTCTCCCTTGTCCCAGTCCAGCTTCACACTGATACTTGAAAGCCCCCCCTCAGCCGAGAAAGGACACTTAGGCTGGGCTGGTGAGCGAGTGTAAAAGCCACTGTTACACTCAATGCTCCAGACGCCATCGTAGAAATGTTTTCCCTTCCTCTGATTGGATTCTGTGGTAATCCCCACCTCCCACAGATAACTATCTCCAACTTCAACATCCCAGCAGTGGCTCCCTGAGCTAAAGCCCTCCGAGCCCAGGACACATGCACAATTATCAAACCTTTCTGCATTGTCAGGAAGTTCCTGTATTTGTCTGTCTTTGAATGTTACACTGGTCAGGTCATCAGATAGAGTCAGGTGTGGGTGGGCAGTGTTGGGGTCCAGAATGACAGGAGCTGAAAGATTATTGAGGAAAAGAACAAGCCATTATAGTACAGTATATCATGCCTACATAACAAAATGAAAAAGTTGATACTCATTTTAAGCATTTAAGACTATATCTGAATATATCTGAAATACTATAACATATCAGAATACTACGACCAATAACTATGCATCTGCTTTGCAGGCTCAGGTGTAACTGTTCCCTCTATGGTGATCCCTGATATGTTCCTTGTTACTCCTGAGAGGTAGAGAGAGGTGATCTGGTCCACTGTGGCATGTTGATTGCTCTGTAGCACTCACTGGAGTCGTTCCTGTCTGGCATCAGTGGCAATCAAAACTGTTATGCCTTTGAGAGGCACTCAGTGGAAGTCCATTCTCATTACACCTTCACTGTGGCTGGTCTAGAACATCCCATAAGGATAGCAGTTTGCGAGATGCTACCACCCTATTTTCATGCACTTTTGGACATCAATCAAATCATGTCTTTTGCCCATGATAATGGTTTTGCACTCTGCTACAACTGACTGGTGTGCTCACTTATTTATACATCCAGCAAACCCTGTTATGTGGCATCTATGACGTCTTCATTCCAAACCAGTGATGGTCACAATATTCTGATGTGAATGTGTAGTTTACTATTTCGTGCAGCTGTACTTGATTTGGAGCCTTTGATTTTGTTTTGCCTCATTAGAAGCAGAGCTATGAGGCTAATGTTGCGAACAAATGCAAGAACCTAGTTCTTAGTTACTAACCTAGTCCTAGTTACCTAAACAGCCCAAATGTTTCCATAAAAACACATCAGCAAAACTTCTCTAAACTCACTCAAACTGCATCCAGACCTTACTAAAGTTCTCAAAAACTAGCTGACACAGTATGACTAAATATAAACAAAACTAAACATTACTATATTAGCAATGCTTGTCTTATAACTTCATTTTTAAACTAAAGAAGCAGAATTTGGACTCTAAGCTTATACACTATATCAGAAGTAAATAGAACATGTACTGTAGTGTTAGGTAAAAAACTACAATGCTAACTATTTATACTTGTTAGCTACAGTTCTGACATCAAACATGATCAAATACATTGAAGAGGAAACGTGTAACTCACTGTATTGAACAATGTCCTTCATGTTGTCCCACACACTAAAGGTCAGGTTTCCCAGGTGCTTCACTACATCTATCAGTTCTCCAGTACCTATTTGTGGGTCCTTCAGTGAGCACGGAGCTCTAGAAGAACATTCAGGAGTCAGTTCTGCAGGTTTCAGTCCAGGTTGATAAAAGAACAGGAGATGGTTCACTTACCTCTCCATTGAAGACTTAAAGTTCTGTGGGAATAGAGAGTGAAGTGTTGTTTATGATTTCTTTAAGAACAAATAATGGAAAAGAACATGCTGAAGCATCTTAAAGAACTACAGTACAGAGTCTACTTCACAAACTTTGTTTTTATCCCAGCTAACTTTCTTGCTGTCATGTTCACCTTGCTTTTAGGTTGTTAACTGCACCGACTGCTGTTAGGTTACTAATCATTTTGTTAACATAGCATTTTTAAATTGCTGATATACAGTACCAGTCTAAAGTTTGGACACACCTTCTGGACGTTCAGTGGTTGTTCATTATTTAAAAATGTTCTGCATTGTAAATTAATACTAAAGTCATCCAAACTGTGAGTAAATACATCTGTAATTATTTAGTAAACAAACAAGTAAACAAACCAGAATATGTTTATATTTTACATTCTTCAAAGTAGGCACCTCTTGCTTAGATGCCAGCTTTCTTGGCATTTTCTCAGTCAGCTTTATGAGGTAGTCACCTGTAATGTCTTTCAGTTAACTGTGTCTTGTCAAGAGTTCATGACTTGCATTTCTTGCCTCTTAATGTGTTTGAGACATCAGTTGTGTGTCTACTTTAAAGAATCTAAAATCTAAAACATGTTTTAGTTTGTTTAACACTTTTAAGTTTATTACATGATTCCTTATGTGCTCCTTCATATTCATTGAATGTGAAGGTTCATTGCCTAATCTTAGTTGAAAGCTGAAACATTAGCTGACAGTGTAATTAAGAGAATTTTGCAATAACGGAAATTTTGTAGTGAGTTGGTCATCTTTTAGGGTCCATTGTGGAAAAAGCAGTGTTTCTTACATTTACTCTGTCTTACTTTTGTGGATACTGTTTTTGTACCAAATCATGATTACAATCACCCATTGACATCACCTGTTTGAAGTCACATCATTATTTAGTATTTTTCCTTATTATCCTAAATTGACCCTGTCCCAACTTTTTTGGAATGTGTTGCAGGCTTGAAATGCAGGAATGGATGTATATTAACAAATTAAATGAAGCTGACCAGACCAGATAGATAAATATCTTGAGTTCATACTGTCTTTAAGTAAAAGTCAAAGCAAATGTAAGAAATATTGTCCATATTGTCCCAACTTTTAGCTACTTGGGGTTGCACATAAAACCACACAAACATTAAGGTTGACATAAGTGGAAAATAAACTATAATAGAAATGTGGGTTATAGACATATTAAGATATGCTGATAATTTACTTTTTGGAATTTACTTAAACTCTTGACACTAAGTAATTTTACTGGATTTTGGAACCTGGGGAAAATGAAGAAGAGCATACCCGTAGGAATAAAATTTCTTCCATCTCTAGATCCTCTTCAATGGATTTGATTGTTTCTGAAAGAAAGGATATTTTACTGCTCATCTCCTCAATCTTCATCTCCATCATTTGAGACTTCTGCTCCTCTTCCTCCCTCAGTTCATATATCCTGGCTGCTTCTTCATTTTGTAGAAACTCGTGAAGCTTTTTAAAGTCCTCCTGTATTTGCCGTTCTGTGTTCTGGGCTTGCCTCTAAAATAATAATAATAATAATAATAATAATGGAAGCAAATATAAATTGCAAACTTTCCCCAAGAGTAGATGACCAACCAAGAAATATTTGGAGTATAATGTTTGCTTTTTCCATTTTTCTCTTTCTTTGTATTAGAAAGTCTATTTCTTACCTACCAGTTTAACAGCTATTAGTATTTTTTATTACCGGTATTAGTTTTTCTTATTTGTTGCTAAACTTTGTGTTGCTCATCCTGTAATCCTTCATTGGTGGTCATAGGATGCTACCCAGAGGACACTGTTGGTTGGAAATTGTTGGTTGGTGGACTGTTCTCAGTCCAGCAGGGACACTGAGATGTTTAGACACTACACTAACACATTCACAACAGTGTGGAAAATGATCCACCGCTCAGATAATACCTACTATATGATGGTCTTGTATGTGACAGGATGAATGGATTCTTTATTCAGAAACAGATGGATTACAATTTGTAATTGCAGAAGTGCAAAGTGCACCTACAGTATATAGTAGTTATACATACATACACATTATACTTATATAGCGCCTTTCTAGACACCCAAGGATGCTTTACAATCAACACACTCCATTTACACACACTCCGGTGAGAAGCGGCAGCCAATCGCGCACAGCGTACTCTCAACCGGAAGCGACCGTCCACCTGGAGGACTGCATCGAGCACTAGGGGGATTACCCAGGACAGAGTGCCAACCATATTTGGGCATACATACAAACATACCTACATTCATTCATTTATTCATACACACCAGGGTAATTTTAAAATCCAATCCACCTGATCTCCATCTCCATTACACATTTTAGACTGTGGGAGGAAACCCATGCAGACATGGGGAGAACATGGAAACTCCACTCAGATACGGACTCGAACCCAAGACCTCAGTGCTGAGAGGCGAATGTGCTAACCACTAAGCCACCGTGCCGCCCAATTATGGTGTTAGTTATGGCAAGTTATGGCTGATTGGTGAATGTTCAAGATCCCTCTTTCCATGAAGCCACCTGCAATGTCATATGCAGTCATGACTCATGTCTTTGTGTTTGTAAGCTACAAGCCAATGACCTGAAAGCCAAAGTTACAGTTGAAAACAGATTGTTATTAACTCAGATGGACACATTTTTAACACCTCACTGGGTCAAGCCAAAGTACCATTATGTTGGCACTACATACAAACAAAAACAAAAGTCATTGCACATCACCCTTTTGAAATGACACATCATGTGACACACATTTGTGTTTAACAGAGCTATGGCCCTGTTGTAAAAAATGGTATCTCAGTCTGTTTGTTCTTGTTTTAATTTGCCTGTAATGTCTGCCAGAGGTCAGCAGTTCAAACATCAGGTGTCATGGGTGTGTACTGTCTTTTATAATACTATGTGCCCTCCTGAGACTGCAGCTGCTGTCTCCCCTTCCTTCAGGGAAGGGAGATGGTGACCAATGATTTTCTGGGCGGTGTTGATGACCCTTTGTATGACCATTTTAAGTGGCATGGTGCAGATGTAGAACCACAGAGATACAATAAGTCAGCACCCTCTTTACAGAGTAGAGGTAAGACAGTCAGCAGTTCCATCTTCAGGCTGAGCCTCCTAAGGAAGTGGAGATACTGCTCTGCCCTCTTCAGGACTGTGGAGGTCTGCAACCATATGCACCTCCAAGAACTTGAACTTGGTTACTCTATCCACACACTGTACCACTGACATACATTTTGTCAATTTATATAGACTATAATGTCTTGTAGTGTCAGATGACAAATACATACATGTATTATTGTCTTATAACTGTAAATTTAACCATTTTATGTACAAATATAAATAGATATAGAATGCCTTTATTGTCACTATACATCTGTATAATGAGATTGAAAGCCACTCCTTTTTTTCAGTGCAAACATACAAGGAAGTATAAAAAATCTAACATTTACTCTATTACAATAACAATAATATAATAATAAAAATAAAAAGGTGCAGAGGATTGCAGATTTTTTTTGTACAATTTACAATTTACACTTTATACAAATTTTTATTGCACTTGCACTGTTGAAATTACACGTTTTAAAAGTTTTTGAGGTCAAATTATTCTTTTGTAAATATAAAAGCATACTCAATTAAACTCATGTTATTAAACCTAATGATGTCAGACAAACTTATTAAAATACAGACATTCATTCCTGAAATAGCTTAGTTATTAATTTTATATTGATTTATATAAATGAACTGAGGCCAAATATTTCAAGTTGTTCGGTTTCGGCAAAAATATTCATTTCATTTCATTCCTAATTATAACAGATATTCTTATCCAGGTGTTTTGTTAGATGTTAGCAGAGTTTATTCACTAAGGTCTTTCACCAGAGTCCTGTGGTTCTCTTGTTTCCATGTTCAGATGGATATACACATCTCTTCTGAAAATGATCAGGTTTTGAGAAGTGAAATGACTAAAATGCTAGATCCCCCAACAGCCCACGCCCACCCCAGCACCGGAACTTGACAAACCTTTGTGGCTTCTCATGTAAAGCATCATACCTACACCACTGCTGACCTATTTTCTGTTGAAAAAGCTTTGATGCTATTTAGTTCTGGACTGGGCCTTGCCACTGCAAATGGAAATCTTTAATATAACATCTAAGAAACATTGTTCATTGTTTTCTTCAAAAAGATTTAAACTTTCACTGCATTCACTTTTCCAGAAGAAAGGAGCAGATTTGTATCCTTTCATAACAAAACTTTTTTAACAGTAAAATAAATGTAACTATCTGGAGACAGGACAGGATGAGTGGAGACAATATAACAGAAATAATGAATTTTTAGTACAAATGATGTTCCCTAACTACAGTTACTGAAGAATGACCCATGAAAGAAACCCACGATGACAGGAAAGGCACTACGACAGTAATGGTCTAGTACTAATGCCTCCAGAACAACTATAAAGAATCATTTATATTTGTGAAATTATCTGCAAGATGTGAATCCAGCAAATTATTTTCCAACATTATGTGACAATGATGTGTTCAGTCATTTTATTGAGGGCCTCTTCTTACCTTCATGTGTTCTGTGGTTTTGTGGCAGGTCTCTTTTGCTTGTATGAACTGACACAGCTTTTCCTGTAAGGGTTTCAGTGTGGCTTTCAGCTCTGTCTTGTGTCAGAGAATTTTACATTAAGCAAAGCAACAAAGATAAAATACATTTATTACATGTTTTATATGCAGAGTTGTAGCTAGTTCATGAGACAAGTGAAGAATAAAGCCAATACAGTGTAACCTCAGTTATCGTTTGCCTGGCTATTGTACAATTTGTTTATCGTCAACTTTTTTAGTTCAATTTTGGCTCAGTTATCCACCCAGTTTATGTGAGTGTGCTGCTAATTTCATGAAAACAAAGCATCCGCCCATGTATAGCTCACCAACGTTTGTCATTCATTCTGGCTTTGTTTCTCATTGTTTCTCTGTATTTGTTGATGTTTCTCTAGGTTTGTTTCTCATTGTTTCTCTGGCTGTGTTTCTTATTGTTTCTCTGGCTTTGTTGTTGTTTCTTTGGCTTTGTTTCTCATTGCTTCTCTGGCTTTATTTATTGTTTCTCTGGCTTTGTTTCTGGTTGATTCTCTGGCTATGTTTCTGGTTGTTTCTCTGGCTTTGTTTCTGGTTGTTTCCCTGGCTTTGTTTGTCGTTGTTTCTCTGGCTTTGTTTGTCGTTGTTTCTCTGACTTTGTTGTTGTTTCTCTGGTGTTATTTCTGGTTGTTTCCCTGGCTTTGTTTCTCTGTGTTTCTCTGGCTTTATTTCTGGTTGTTTCCCTGGCTTTGTTTCTCATTGTTTCCCTGGCTTTGTTTCTCGTTGTTTCTCTGGCTTTGTTTGTTGTTGTTTCTCTGACTTTGTTATTGTTTCTCTGGCTTTATTTCTGGTTGTTTCCCTGGCTTTGTTTCTCGTTGTTTCTCTGGCTTTATTTCTGGTTGTTTCCCTGGCTTTGTTTCTCATTGTTTCTCTGGCTTTGTTTCTCATTGTTTCTCTGGCTTTATTTCTGGTTGTTTCCCTGGCTTTGTTTCTCATTGTTTCTCTGGCTTTGTTTGTCATTGTTTCTCTGGCTTTGTTTGTCATTGTTTCTCTGGCTTTGTTAGTTGTTGTTTCTCTGGCTTTGTTGTTTCTCTGGTTTTGTTTCTCATTGATAATGCTCAAAACAAACTAAAACACATCACATTAAAGTGACAATGCAGCGATACCGCCTGAAAATGGATGTGAAAACAAATAGCGGCCAAGAACCCTGAGAACGAGTGTACAAAATAAACACACCGGCATGTTTTTCTCATTGTTTTCTGTATGTAAAACTATAGTTATTCTATACAAAGTGCATTTTTTTTGTTAATATTTTGGAGTGTCTGGAACAAATGAATTGGATTTACATTATTTTTTATGTGAAATATTGCTTCGTAATTGTTTGTTTCGGTTATCATCAGGCACTTTGGAATGGATTAATGATGAAAAGGTTCCACTGTTCTGAGAACTTATGCAAAAAATATGGCATCACCTCACTTTGAAATGTCCACCCAGATGTTCACTCCCAAATTCAAACCAGTTTTGTTTAATAACTGAACATCCTGGCTTTACAAAACATACCTCAAACAATTTAAAATTAAATTACGTTTTAAATTTCAAATTAATGGAATACTTTACATACAAATACAAAACATTTTATTGAGTATAAAATCACTCAGTGTTGAGTAACAATTTTATGGCATTTATGGCATTTTTTATTCATTTATGGCAAATTTATGTCATATGGCATTGACACTAATAAAAATAAATACTCAACATCAAGCTCATTTTTTCCTCATGTTTTCCATATTTCTGCTATAAATGTTCAATCATATTGAAACAGGAACAGCAGATAAACTCAATAACAGTTTCAGAGTTTTAATACTCTGATCTGTGCATTAAACATTATTATGAAGAATAACTTATCACCACACCTATTTTCTATCAATGGAATG
Organism: Crenuchus spilurus; assembly: GCA_036984385.1. Taxonomy (NCBI): domain Eukaryota; kingdom Metazoa; phylum Chordata; class Actinopteri; order Characiformes; family Crenuchidae; genus Crenuchus; species Crenuchus spilurus. The sequence goes on along the minus strand of BRDA01081945.1, from coordinate 2,985 downwards.
AGTCCAACATTTCACTGTGCACCTGTAAATTGCCTACTGAATTAATGATTTATGTTTTCTGGTCCTGTACCTGACATGCAATGTTCCTCACTGCAGGAGATTGTTTATTCATTAGTCTACTGTAACTACGCATTTCTCAGTTTAGGTTTTCTGCTTGGTTTTCCTGTATGTAAATCTTTCAGCTGATTAATTTACAGTTTAGTTCAAATCATATGGGGGCATCTGTGGTCTGGTGGTTAGGGATCTGGTCTTTTGACCGGAAGGTGGCTGGTTCCCCCAGGCAGGTCACAACTGAGCAACTGCTCTCCAGGCACCATGGATATTGCTGTCCAACCATTTCAGGTACGTTTACTAATGTGTGTGTGTGTGTGTGTGTTTCACTGCACAGATGGGTTAAATGTGGAGGTCAAATTCTGCTGTGTGCAAATCACATTGGCAAAAAGTTGAATCTAATCTAATATTGCTTTGAGCTTTCTATCCTGATGCATTGACATCTTTCTTGGTCTGTCATATGTTTACCTTTTATAACCTTCACATTTGTTTAGCATTGCATCAAACTTTACACACATGTGACTGGGAACAACCAACATCTTGGAACACACTCCTTGTTGGGACAATATTTACTTTCAGTTAGCCAAGTCCAAAAGCTTTTTCAAGTCTGAAAGCACTCCCTTTTAATTTCGGACTAACTTCCTGTTTTAGAATCATGTTGATATGTATTTTTGAAATGCATATTTTCATAGAAATTAGTTATAATATTTAATATTATATATTTAATAGAAACTCCATATTTAAGACTCCAACACTGAGAGATTCCATTTTTTTTCTCAAGTTGATTTCATTAAAAAATAAGCCACTATTTACATAATTTATTAATGTATTTTAAAGTATGTTTCATAAAGTCCTAATGTTCACAATGACATGTCTACTTGTGTATAATGCCACTGAATTCTATTCCCCAGTGTGCAATTATAATATACATTCCATCTGTCTTACCTTGAAGCCATTTGCAGTCTCACGTATGGGTCTACAGTCATGATTCTTATGTTCTTCTGAACTTTCACAAAGTGGGCATAAAAGCTTTTTATCCTCCATACAGAACAGTGTGAACTTTTCATTGTGTTGACAGCACTGCTGTATGAAAGACTTGCAGAGGTTCTTCAGCACAAGGTTAGAAAAAGGGTCATCCTTTGAGGATCTTCTTCTACACAGAGGACACTCCTGATTGTCACTGTTTGCCCAGCTGCTCTGTAGACACACTTTACAGATGCTATGGCTACATGAGAGGAATACAGGATCACTGAAGATGTTGTAGCACACAGGACAGGTAAGATCTTCTACCAAATGGACACATCTAGCTGCCATTTCTTCTCCGTTGTTCAAGCCAGCAATTGAAAATGATCCACTGTCTTCTTGGAAAGACTGAAAATGGCTGAATTACCTGGTTTCCCTCAGTAACATGAACATTCACAGGCTGTCAGCACGAACAGCGATGTCTGGTCTCATGGTCTGTAGAGATCTTTTCACTTCCTCTTCACTTCACTGCCTTCAAAACCAAAAGATACAAAGAGATCTCAGCATACCTCCACCCGACATATAAAAGTATTGCTTTCAGAAATGTTTGTTGTGGTTATGAAGACACCAGATACATGTTTGTGTGTCCAAGAGTTACGTCCCAGAAAGATTTATTTATATAGCTCATACACCAATACAAAGTCCAGAGCAAAGTCCTCTCCAATGAAATGGCAATGCCTGAGATATTGTTTTATAACAGGTAAGTACTGAAGTGTAATGCAAAATTACAATGTTGTCCAAAATGTTTTTTTTCTCATCACTATTTTTACAATACAAAATGTAAAGGTTTTGTAAATGGCTATATTTGCATTATAGACATCACAACATCTTGTCCCTACATATCTCTACACTAATTAACACAGAACTATGCTGAATTCTTAAGTTTAAAAGTCTTTGAACCCTTTAATGTTTTGTGAATGTTTGTAAATGTGACAAAATACAATCAGGACCTGCAGACCTCTCATACACTGACTGGTGTGAGTATTAATGAGTTAACCATCAGAGAAACACTGAACAAGAATTATTCTGAAGGAATTTTCTGTGTACAGATGATACAAAACCAGATGTTTTTGACTTAAATGTGAAGCATTATGTTTGATAAAAACTGAACACTGCATTCCAGCATAATAACCTCATCTCAGCACTGAAACATGGTGGTGGCAGTATCATATTCTGGGGCTTTTTTGCTACCAAGGGTTCAGGATGACTTACCATCATTCGTAGTATAATTACAAATTGTGGACTGTATCAGCAACTTGTACAGGAGAATGTCTGGGAACTTGGGAACCAACGTTCAAGTATAGGTGTCATGTAGTAATACAACCACCCTAAATATATCAATTTATCAAAGAATGCAGTGTTCATTAATTAATATTTTCAGATCAACTAACATCCATTACCATACAACTTTGAATACTGTCAAAACATTAATTTGTCTTCATAATTTTTTTTCTTTATACATTTTTGCCAATTTTCTCCCTTCACAATGTGGTAGTAGCCAATTAACCCATCCCATCCATTAGAACTCTCCCCATCACTTTAGCAATGTCCCTGACTCTAGGAGGGTGAAGATAAGCACGGAGCCACTCGGGGCCCTTTATCTTCATAATTTAATTCAAAAAGGTATATTTTATAATAATTTTAATTATATATATATATATATATATAAAATGAATATTTTTCTAATATTCTAATAATGTGAGATTCTGGATTTCTGACTTTCATGAGCTTTAAGCCAAACTCAACAACAAAACAAAAATGTATTGAAATGTCACTTTAGGTGTAATGAATATACAATATGAGTTCACCTTTTTTAATTAAATAACTTTTTCATTATATTCTATTTTTTTATGTGGCAGTGCATTATTTAGAAGTCCTTCACTGGTAACCAGTGTTGGGAATAACGGCGTT
>BRDA01081938.1:5046-18158 GCA_036984385.1 Crenuchus spilurus | reverse complement strand
AATATTGACATTTGCCATCTCCACATCATTGCATTCAGTTTTTATTCACAATTTGTTTAATGTCCCAACTTTTTTGGAATCCGGTTTGTATTATTTTGAAATATGTTTTTGTATTCTATTTCAAAAACATGAATATAACTTCTTGTCCTGAAAATGCATTAGAAAACATTCCAGGCAGAATCTGAATTAGTATCTTATTCAAAGAATAAAATACTCAGGCTCCTTCACAAGCACCACTCATACTGTGTCTTCATACTAGTGGGGGCCATTGATCCTGAACAATAATGAACATCACACAGACCCCATGCCTGGCTGAACAAGAACTGCAGCGCTCCCTTTAGAGAGGTGGCTGATGTGGGCACATGGTCATGAGCTGGACCTGCAGGTTGGAGCAGCTCTTTAATTTTCTGCACAGGAGGAGGCATGGGAACAACTGGCGTAAAATAACGACCCCTTTAGGGAGGCAGGCTTGGCGATTTATGGTTCATGAATTATTCACACCAGCCATAGACTGTTCGTCAGGGCTCATTTCAGCACACATTGCAGAGGGAGTGATGGAGGTGCAGGTGGGTGGGTAATGAGGATCTGAAGCCTTTTGGGACAGCTTGCCTCAACAGAGCGTGTTTGCTTCATATTCCCAATACCCATATTACCCTTTATTCTCAATGAAGGGTAATCAATGATATGTTCAAATGGTTTTCTGTAAACGGTGGAATCAACCTCAGTAGAATATGCTAATATGTTAATAGTGCCGTTTTCTTTATCTGTATTTCTTTAGAGCTCAATCTGTATTCAAAATTAACAGAAGTGGGAGTGGCCTCATTTAAGTTTAACCTTTCCCAGTTTTTCAAGTATTACTCCGGTAACAATGATCAACTTTGAAAAACAAATGTAACAAATGCAAATACTTTTTATTAGTATTTTTATTACTTTTTTAAATAATTAGTATTGATTACTATTTTTGGAGACCCCCAGCAGATGCTGCTATGTGTCAAAGTTGCTGTCTCTGCCTCTGTTCTGTGTGGGCCATGCGGAGCAGCAGTTTTATTGTTTTTATTTTTTATTTGGATTTATTTTGGATTTCAATAGCAGCTATTCTTCCTGGGGTCCCAGCAGTTGTGAAATGACAGTAAATATGTGAACAGAAGTATATGTGTGAACTGTGGTGAGTTTATATAGAAACATTTTGGAGCTCAGTAAGGCCGTTTTTAGACAGACAGTTCAATTAAACATCCTTTCCTCTGCTTTCCTTCATTCTGTCTGATCTGTTAGTCATGTTGATCCATAAGCAAGTCTGGTCTTCAGTAGGCTATGTTTACTGGGAAGATACAGATTAGACAGAATCAAAGAAGGATGTTATGAAACGGAGTTTCATTGAACTGTTCAGATGCAGACACAGATGGACACAAGTGCTATTTTAACACTTAAAAACAAAGTAAACTTTCACACCAATCAAAACCAGACACCTACACAGAGAAAGAAGAAACAAGCCATGCATCTCCTGTTCATATCTTCCTGTCTAGAATATGTATCTGTTCATTCTGAATAATTAATTCATATTCAGTTACATCTCCAATGTACATGTATACAAGATATGTCTCAGGCAGCTGCATTTGTTTGGGCTGTAGGTTGTGTAGCTTCTCAGAAATAACAGTGACACGTCAGTGAGTGGTAATACCAGCACACACAGTGGTGGGGCAGTATGTCACAATGTGATTATTTCAGCCAAAGACTAAACTACAGACACTTTACCATTTGTTTCGTATCATAAACAGTAAAATAATCTCAGGTGTTATAATTTTTCACTCTGTTGTGCTGTTGGGATGGTTTCATTCTAGTGGATGAGGAGGAACGGTAACTTGCTTTTATGGACTGCACTGATTGCGGAGATAATGGTACACAATGGTTTGTATATTACATCCTTGTTTAACTTTACAATCGTTTGAGAGTTTGTCCAATGGATATGGGTCTTTTAAACAAACTCCTCCTTAAACATAAAACTTAATGGAAAGGTGAAAAAAATTGTCAGCTATCATGAGGGTGTCAAATAAATGAAAAGGTCCTGTACAAATCCTTTGTAATGTTAGTCTTTAATGAACAGTATGGAGAGCTTCTCATTTCCACTTTGTTCCTGAAGGCTACAGTTCTGTGATAAAAGAAATGACTCGCTACGAATGTCCTCTTATTATACGCTGGAAACATAAAAGTTTAATGTGCTCTTTATTTTAATACAAGGATGAGGCTCCTCAAGTGGGCTTAACCTGTGGAAGATTAATTGTTGCATTTCTTTTTCAGTCGTTCACGAGTTACATTTTACTGATGAAATGTAGTCAACCATCAGAGTGAAAAGAATTTTAATAGCATTTGTGAAATGTACTGTGCTGTACTCTTCAGTCTCCCACAGACAGTCATTACAAAAGCTGTGTCAACATAATCTAAATTATTTCAATTTGTAAGATTATTTTGAGGCTTTAACATGGCCATGAACATCATTTGGATTAGAATACTGTAACTTCTAATCTTAACAACTGTCCTATAACAATTAAAACCTTTTTGTTACCGTCTTCAAAAATGTTCTATCCATGTACCGGTACAACAGATGTGTCATGATAGTGAAGAACCAGCATGTAAATAAGCTTTTAAGTGTGCAAATGATTTTTAAGACTCCACAAAATGTACCCGAAATGTTCTAGGAATGATTTTTAGTGCTATATAGAAACATTTTAAAGAGATTAATGAAAGAACAAAATATTTAAGGTTTTCCAAAATACTTTACTGTAAAATCAAGCCGACTCTCAAGACTTGGCTATTGCAACTCTCTCCTGGCTGGTCTTACTATGCGAGCCATCAGGCCCCTGCAGCTGATCCAGAATGCAGCTGCTCAGCTGGTCTTCAATCATCCCAAGTTCTCTCACATCACTCCTCCGCTGCATTCACTTTGCTGGCTTCCTGTAGCTGCTCATATCAGATTCAAAACCCCAATGCTTGCCTACAAAGCAAAAAGTGGACCAGCCCCTCCCTATCTAATGGTAATGAGCTGCACCTCAAGCCCTTTGAGCTTCTAGTATGGCTCGGCTTGACCCGCCATCCTTCAAAACACGTGAAAGATTAGCATCAAGACTCTTCTCTATCCTAGCACCGAGGTAGTTGAACGAACTCCCACTGACTGTTCAAACAGCAGAGTCCCTCACAGTCTTCACACACAGACTGAAAACCCATCAGTTTGTTGAACACTTAAGTGAGCACTAAAACACTTATTTAAGCAATAGAACATGAGAGGGAGTATGTTATCGCGAATAACATCACGTGATGAGCCATAGATCATCACAGTTGTGATGTTATTTGCGATAACACACGACCTCGAGTGTTATATTGCTTTTATACAACAGGTTTTTTTACAAAATAAATGAAAAAAAAAAAGAAATCAAAGAACCTCAAGAAATTCATAACAAATATGCTTTAATACGGCCTTCCACCAAAAAGTAGTTCCACAAGTGTAACTGTAACAGTTCCCTGGCCTGTCTCAAAGGCTACAATATGGAACATAGTTTATACAGGCCAACAACACGAACGTTAACTTTGTTTGCAGGTTTAACCTCAGGGTCACTCTTCAAACCTTCAACCTGTTGAGCCCTGTACGCAGTCCAAGAAAGCTGCTGATACTGTAAAGCTCCCCTTTTGTGGTGCGGACTGAGCCATAGAACTGCCTAAGTATTAAGTTCAGCTCAGCTTTTTCAACTGTTACCAAATTGACCTTAAAGTCATTTTGTAAGAGCCAGTCCGTGAAGCACTTTGTAGCCCACTTTGTTTGTCGAATTGTATTTTGCTCATTTCGAGCCCGTTCCAGCTTGTTCAGTTGATCTGCCGTCACTGTCGTTGACCTAACAGTTTTTGTGGTGTTCGTAGGTTCAGAATTTGATGCAGGTGTGGAGTCACTCTTTTTCAGTCTGTCCAAACTGGTTACAGGTCAAATGATATGTTAAAAGCATCCATTTGATTCATTTCTGCAGGTTGTATAAGCACAGATACAAAAATGTTTGTGTGTATATGCCGTTACTAGGCAACGCGTCCGCGGAGTGATACAGCTTTAGTGTGAGAAAGCCGTGCTGTTATCATGAATATCAGCACGGTTAGAATACTTCTCAACCAATCAGATTGTGAGGTCGGAACTAACTGTTGTATAATGTCATGTATTGTAATGCTGTTATACCAGGGACGTGCGGTCAGGGGAGGCAGGGGAGGCAGAGCCTCACCTGTCGTCATGACAAGAAAAAAAATTATAACATAAAATGGATATTAATATTTGTACACTGATCTTTATGACTAATTTCGAACATTTTTATAGTCAAAATCGCTGAAATTGCATATTTCCTGTTCAAATACAAGGGTGAAACGCAAAGTGCGGCAGCAACGAGCCGAGCCTCACCTCTGAATGCGCAATCCATCACAAACTGGGTTGATACATGCAATTGCTGCTGCATGTTGCCAATATAATGTTTGCATATACGTTTATATACCCTGATTTTCCACAGTCAGGCTAATGTCTTTAACCATTTACGTTTAATGTTTGTTAGTGACATATTTCGTTTTGCTGATGGGACATAAAACCGCAGTGAAAAGGCACAGGGTGAGGCAGGGCAGTACTCTGCCGCACTGAAGGGGGGCATACGTGAGCCAAGGGGTGCTTGTTGCTGCTGTCCTTTTACGCAGAGGGGAGTGAGAGTCAAGTGCACAGAGGGTGCAGAGCAAATGCCGCTTTCTCTCGCTGCTGTAATTGTAACATTTTTTCTTATCTTTACATACCTTTAATACGTACCTTTCGTGTGTGAGAGAGTGTGTGTGTGTGAAGAACGCTGATGAGATACGAAATAACCAGTAGCCAATTGAATAAGCTACCCTTTTGGGTTTACATATTTGTAAATCCAACTCTAAAGGAGTCAGTGCCTCACCAACCATAAACCTCACTGCACGTCACTGTGTTATACTGTGTATAATTGTTTATCTTTCTATGTATTAGTAATAGAGCCCGACCGATATATCGGCCGGCCAATATAGCGTTTAAAAGTCTTTAGGCGCAGAGCAAAACACTTTTGATTTTCCTTGCATGGAGGGCTGGGAACATTATGTAATTGCGCTGCTAATCCAGCAGAGGGTGCCCGCAGACCAAGTCGTGTTCAGGTCACATGCAACATGTTGACTGAGCAGCAGCCCAGAGGAGAGGCAGAGTGAGCGTGACTGAGAAATGTGCATCACACTGCTGACCTGGGCATCATATATTTGTCAATGGTAAGTTTATAAGTAGCTTGTGAAATAAACATCAGCAAAAGATTTCCACTCAACTCTCCAACCCGCTTGCCTCAAGCTAAAAGCTTTAGCTACCTGCTAAACTAGCAAGATAGAATTCATGAGAGAGAATTTTGCATATAACCTTGTTAAAATAAAACCTTAACCAGAACAATGTAACACACAATGAAATATATCAGTTCTAAGTAATAACATTATCTTTTCCATAAATTAAATGCATCGTTTGTCTGAAGTAAACTAATCTGATTGAACATCACCAAGAACACACTGCTACTGCAGCTCAATATTAAAACACAAATCGTTTGGCTTCACGTAATCACAGTACTGCGCCTCAAAGCGTATTTTAGCTCTATTTTCCGATATAAGGCAAAGGGACATGGGGAAGCGCTTAGCAGACTCTCCGTTGATACCAGCGTAGAGTCTCGTGACCAGCTTGCATCAGTTGATTTCTGATCAGAACGTGGCGAGCTATGAGCCACTAGCCAGTGGGTAGTGCAGCCGAGTAGTGGCATAGACAGGCTTTATAGCCACCGTCTATGCTCACAGAAGCCGGAGCAAGCTAGATATGTTACCACTTACTTACCAGTAACTTGTATGCTGCTTGTCCTGACTAACAGACATAGAGCAGTATACATTAAACACAAAAAAATGATATATTATGAATTAAGAGCTTTCTTACTGTGTGAATGTAATAATAATTACTTACATTGTTCTGGCTAAGGTTTTATTTATGTTTCAGTTTAAATGACTATTTTATTTTATTGACCTTTATTAAATTATTGCACAGTACTGGTCCCTGAATGTTTTGTTTTCAAGCATATGTAAAAGATTGACAAATGTTTTTATTTTATGTATTTTTCTAAAAGGTTGTAAAATGTGCAGTTGTGTTTGTTCTAAACAGGTCTGCAATATATGTTAAAATATTTGTAATTTTTATGTTGCATTATTTATTATTATGCTCAAATCAAGCACTGTTTTACTTTTGACAATAAAAGTATTTGAAACAAGTTATATGTTAAATCTTCATTTCCAATTATATGTATATAAATAAATACAAATTGTAAAAAAATATCGGGCGATATATCGTTATTGGCATTTTCGTCCTCTTTCTTTTCGGTATCGTATCGGCCACCCCAAAAACCATATCGGTCGGGCTCTAATTAGTAATGGTTTTGTTCTAACAGTGTCTGAACTGAAGAGTTGTTTGGACTCCAACCTGTCTGTACTAGCTGAGATGATTCTCTTAATGGAAACAAAGCACTTTTGTACATTGCTGTGGATAAGAGTGTCTGCCAAATGCCATTAATGTAAATGTAAATGTAAAATTAATCAGGTCATGATTCAAAGAACTATGTATTTCCTTGTATTTCCATTATTTTTATATTTGTCCATTTTTACACTGTTTGAAAATGTCAAATTAACGTTCCATTGAGTTAAAATGTAATGGGGAATGAACAAATAGAAAAGTATAGAAATAATAAAATGCCATATTTTTGCATTGACTTACATTCAGATTTGACTTTTTTTCCTTCTCCTGAAATGTTATTATTATGGAGAGCTGAGGTTTTGTTCTGATAGTGACATTATGGATTTAAATGGTTCTTTGAATCGTTACAGGTCTATATATAACATTTGCCTTCATTAAATAACTATTGAAGAACAACTTTTTTAAAAGTGTAGCTTCGTTTCCAGGGACACAGCCAAAGATCTGTACTGCAGAACACACATCTATATTTAACAGGGCAGATGATGGCCTTATATAATAGACATTTCTCTATTCCTCCACACATTTGGGATAGAAAATGTATAACCCCCTATCAAATCCTTTCATCCTAGCTATTGTTTTCTCTAAAAACATTTTTGTTGCTGTAATGTACTCTAATTTTTAAATTATGGTGTATATTATTTTAAATGAATGCAATAGTATTCTAACAGTAACACGGGACATATATTTTATCTCCTAATTTATGACAAGTACATTAGCAGGGATGTTTCAGAAACAGACTGAAGGCCGTGTAATGCACTTGTGACACAAATGCCAATTGCATCATGTCTTCAATCCCACAGTCCAAACCCGCCCACACTGCTGGCATCATCTAAGAATCAACATAAATACATCAATTCAACCCTCTGCTTTCAGACCCATATAATTGCACTGCTTTACAGGATAATACAGAATACTGTTTACAGCTAATATGGGATAATTGAAGGGGCTTCCATACATCTATTCTCAGACAGGATTATAATATTATATTATGACAGCATAACAAATAGATATGAAGTTAAATGCTTCTTGTATATTATTATTTTTGCAGCCATACCAAAATCATTTACTAAAATGGTAACGTAAAGAAGGCAAAAGTTCTATTGGAAGAAGAGCATTTCTATTGGGCTATTCATTGTGAATTGTTTACACAGTGTAAAGAGTAGCTGAACTGATTGTTGTTTTGATTTTAATGGCTATTTTTGCTAGTTCGAGTTGAATTTTTTTACTGTGAGTGTTTACTTTGACTGAAGAGAGGTTTTTCTTTAAAAAAGAGAAAACGAGCTCTCAAAGGTCTTTTTGCCAAGAAATGTGACCAAGAAATGCAAGAAAAACAAACTGACACACTGAATGACCAATCACAAACCCACAATTTTGGCGTGAAATAAAGAAGGATGCCACCGACATCCATTTATCCATTATCCTATCCGCTTAATCCTGATCAGGGTCCCAGTTAGTCCCCTACCCTCTCACCGGGTGCAGGGCAGGGATTTACAGACTATCTAAGCCAAGCCCAGGACAGGGTGCCACTCCATCACTGGGTGCATGAGCAAACACACACACACACACACACACACACACACACACAAGGACAATTTAGAGTACTTAATTCACCTTACCTCCATGTTTTTGGACTGTGGGAGGAAACCGGAGCCCCCGGAGGAAAACCACACAGACACAGGGAGAACATGGAAACTCCACCCAGATGGGGACTTGAAAGATGTCACCTTATGCTGCCTTTAGGTGTGTTGGAAACAAACAATTCATGCACCTGGGGGGTATTCCACAAAGCAGGATTTCCAAGTTAGCCAGATAGTTTAAGCCAGGACTGACCAATAGGGACGTCCTGCTGCTCTTTTTTCATTGGACAGGTTCGACTTCTGGCTTGAGTTACCTGGCTAAACTGAGAAAGCCTGCTTTGTGGAATACCCCCCTGAACACCACCATGACATCATATTTACTACTGAAAAAAAAGATTTTTTCAATGAACTGCAGATTTCAGAGTTGGGGGCATATCAGTAACATCATGGCTGTGGTATTCATAGCTTATCATGTGGTAGTTTTTCATGTTAACTGTACAATTCAAGTTTCTATGTATTTATTGCTCTTATGTTCATGAGGAATAACAACACTTACCAGAAGAATTTGGAAAGTCTCATGCACAAATATTGATTTTGTTCACAGGTATTAAAACAAAAGAAACAACATTATTTCTTTTAGCATCCACTTCCTCTTTCCACTTCAGCACCATAATCACAACCTCCACGCTCATAAGTAGGACTTTCTGAGGACTGATGGAATCACCACATAAACAGTCCCTCAGGAAACCTGGTAGTGGAAGTAAGAAGTGCTGTGTCTGTTACGCCCACAAAACAGTTGGAAAATATTTGCAGGTTCTGAAATCAGACCTTCACTAAGAACAATAGATACAGACCATGTTATGAACAAAGTTCAACAAGAAAACATGATAAATTTCAAAAGGGTGATTTTTTTAATCTCACAGAATGTTCCCAGTTAGACAAACACTATAACGTCTTGAAAAAGTTTGAAGTGAGCGAATCGTTTTTATTGGTTCTGAATATCATGACATCAGCTAATTTGAGCGAGAAACAGGGAGGAGTCTGTAATCCAAGTCCGTTTATTATAAGCGACTTTGGGCTTGTTTTTTTCTAAAGTCGCTTGCAAATCTCGTGAGTCACCGGTTGTGGTTTTTTGGGCTTGTTTTTGAACGCGACGTCGCTTATTTGGGCTTGTCTTTCTTTCCAAGTGAAACTCTTTGATTATCTCACAGTTCCCCATAAGAAACCAAAAGATGAGTGATAGGTCATTTGTCCCTTCCAAGCCCCTGCTTTCTGTTTATGTTTATCGCTCCCATTGAAGTTGACCAGTCACACACACCCAAACACACACACACAGCAGGCAGGCCATAGACATTATATACCTAGACACAGCATTGAGCGCTGACTCATATGTCAACATTGCTGCCATATTGCAAGTGGCAAAAGCGACCTAAATAACATGAGAGAGATGGTACACTCTGGTGCTGCTTGGAGTTTTTCGAACCATTTTACAGTCAAAACGGGATCACATGGGATTACCTTTCACAAGTAAGACTGACTAATTGTTTTTGATCGTATTTGGCCATTCTAACATTTTAAAAACAAAATTATTTTTTTGTGCCTAAAAGTTTCCCAGTGTATATTAGTGCACATCTGAATGTGTGAATAAATGCACTAGCTTAAATAACTTTGTAGAAAGGCGATTTATGAAGTTCATTCCATTCACTTGTATTAGTTCACAGCGCAGCTTTGCCTCTTCCAATATGGCGGACACAGAGCTACGTTACATCAGCGGGCCAACCCAGGCAATGACGCGTCTAGGTATTAATGTCTATGAGGCAGGCAGCCAGGCCATACCTGTCAAGTCTCCCGTTTTGGCCGGGAAACTACCGTATTTTACCCCTCTTTCCCGGCGTCATCCCGTATTAGTATTTTCCCGTAAATTTCCCGTATTATACTTTTAAAAAAATTCCCGTGCCTCTCCAAACTGAAATGTCACTAACCTCGCGAGAACTATGGCGTTATATTTGTGCCACAATTCTGAGCGCGCGTGCGCGATGTTTTGCGCGAGCAAGAAGAGTTTTGAACGCACATGAACTCAATAGTGTATACAAATCTCTCTCCTGCGTGCTCAACACTGCCCTCCCGCGCTCAACACTGCCCTCCCGCGTGCTCAACACTGCCCTCCCGCACGCTCAACACTGCCCTCCCGCGCGCTCAACATTTCTGATCTTCACGCTCGCTTCGATTTGTACCGCGCATGCGCATGAGCACGTCAGTTTTATTTAATTCATTGAATCAGAGTCGTTTTTAGTGAAGGATGAAAACTTTTGCACTTTATTGACTTATTAAATGTATGTTTAATTGTTTGTTAAAAAGAAGTCATTTACCTTTTCCACACTTTGCAGGATTACTTAGTAAATGGTGGATTTACATAGACATGGGTAGCAGATGTGCATGTGCGTTAGCAACAGCAGGGTTGCTAGGTCCCCAAAAATCTCCATCCCAATGTCTGACATAAAGCACCCTATAGAACCTGACACCACCCTAAAATCTAGAGCGTCCAACCACAGATATTATTATTAGAATTACTATTTTATTAGTAGCAGTAGTAGCAAATATAATGTAAGAAGAGCATTTGCATGCTCAGAATTGTGGCACAAATATAACGCCATAGTAGACCAGGTCATAAATGCGGAGGTTGAAATGGCAAAGCTGTGTGCCAAAAACAACATTGCCTTCACCTTCTGTGATGACTTCAACAAGTGTGTAGCTGAGATGTTCATGAACTCACACGAAAATATGTAATTGAAATGAAATTATGAAACTAAAATGAATTATGAAAATGTGTAATTTAAATAAAATGTGTTTCACTTAAAGACAATCAATGTGTATATATGCTGAAAATATGTAAAATAAATAAATGTGCTTTAGTTCCCTTTTGTGTTTTCATTTAGGCTGTATTAATACTTACAAATGTAGGAATATCCACAGCATTTCAGTGTCAACAAAGGTAGGCCTTTTAGATTCTGATCATCTAATTGTAAGTGGTTCACATGTGGTTATTTTAGATTTCTTGTAAATCTGTCTGAAAATGTAAGGGATACTGAACCTCAGTTGGGCTGGTGGGACGGCTCAAAACACGTGGCAGAAAATTTCCCTTATTTTTAAATCCAAAACTTGACAGGTATGAGCCAGGCACAGCTCAGAGTGACGAGGCAGCATAAGAATGAGCTCGAGTAAGTGGGGAAAATATGGGAAAAAATAAAATAAAGAGTGGGATAAAGAGAGTGCACTGAAAGAATGGCTCCGACCTCAGATGGGAGATGCAAAATGCACTTTTCTGTTGATCAGAGCTTAAAAGATTTTGTTATTCAAAGAATTTAAGTTTTAAAAATAATGTATTAAATAATTTAATTATTTATTTTTTTTTTATATTAAAAGTGTTTAGCATAATGTTTGTGTTGTTGATGTATAATGTCATAATAAATATTTACCTTTATACTGTTTAAAAGTGGCCTCTGTTTTACAGAATGTGTTGGGTTGCCAGTTGGGCTTATTTTCATAGCGCCGGTTGCTTGTTTCTATCGCGAGATCTGGCAACACTGTCTGCAATTCATTTGAACTGCAGGACGTTCAACACATTGCAAATGTAAGTCAAGTTGTTTGCTTTGTATACTTGATCTCTTCTAATTAAGCTGTTTATTTGTTGTTTCTCGAAACACCTGAAAGTCATGTTTCAAAACAGTTTTAAACTGAGTTTTTCTCTGTGTGTGGACGGTATTTTAATGTACAAGAGCTGAGGTCCTTATAACGTTGCAGCAGCGTTACTGGAACATTAAAACAAGTTTTAGACACACATAAAAAGCGTCACAGCTTGAACGTTCTAAGAGCCAATTTTTTAAAACATTTAGCTACTGTTCAACAAACGTTCTACTAACCAAAAATTGTGAGCTGGGTAAACGTTTAATACTTAAACGCCCAGCAAAAGCCAGCCTGTGTTTTTGCATTAGCAGAGCAGAAAGCTCCATACTAAGCACGTCTATAAAAGCTTGTTACAAATTAAAAATGTATCTCTCTTTCTGTTAACCCTCACCTCAGGCCAAAGGAAGCTCCGCCCACTTCTACTTCTGACCAGTTATGGTGGTGCACAATCCATTCAGTGTGATTGAAGTGCATTAAGTGTCCAGCAGCAGCAAGGTGAGTGTCCAGCAGCAGCAAGGTGAGTGTCCAGCAGCAGCAAGGTGAGTGTCCAGCAGCAGCAAGGTGAGTGTTAACAGCCTGGCAAAGCTCTTACTGATCAGAGGGTTGATGATCAGTCATGTGCTGGAATAGACAACAGTTTGTTATGGAGTGAATTATGGAGTGACTGTCTTCCAGAATTATGAAAGGTTTGAATTTGTAAACAGCTGCATGTAATACTGCTTTCAGGCTGTCCGCGCATCCTTAAAAAGTCTTAAAAAGTCTTAAATTCAAATATCTAAAATTAAGATCTTAAAATGTCTTAAATTTGTTTAAAAATGTAAGTTGGCCTTAAATGCAAATCAAAGGTCTTAAATTTTGTTACGGGATGACCATTTCACCTCGTATATTCCTGTGTAAGTTTTTATTTATTTATTTATTTTTATCTCCCTTGCGGGACTTTTCAGTCAGGCAAAAGTTTGAGCCGGCTGGGGCCATGTTGTGTGGAAGTGAAGCTTGTAAACAATGGCACATAGCCTGCACTGCTGCCTTCTTAAAGCTCTAACTTCGCTAATAATTGTCAGATTTTCAAAATTTAAAAGCTCTTTACAAAGAGGATAAAAAGCTCTTTAACATTAATCAAAGTATTAAAATGGTTGATGACATGTTAGGCTACTATCGGCTCTCGCATCTTGGAAACTAAACGTAAATTCCGGTTGAATGTAAAAATTTGTTTAAATTCTGTAAAATTCTAGAATTAAAATCTATAAACTTAAATTCTGAAAAATTCTGAAAAATTCCTA
>BRDA01081927.1:0-28256 GCA_036984385.1 Crenuchus spilurus | reverse complement strand
CTATTATCAGGATGCTCAAGCAGAAACCTAAATAAACTTCAATTAGTTCAAAATGCAGCAGCCAGGGTTCTTACTAAAACCAGAAAATTTGACCAATTAGCCCAGTTTTATCAGCACTACACTGGCTTCCAGTTAAATACCTAATCAAATAAAAAACTTTTATTGAAGTATAAAGCCCTACACGGTCTTGCCCCTGAGCATTTACAAGACCTTATTTCCAATTATGAACCATCTTGTTTACTTAGATCACAGGGTGCTGGCTTCTTGATAGTTCCCAGAATTCAGAAATCATCAGTAGGAGGAAGAGCCTTCTCTTATATGGCCCCTCATCTTTGGAATAACCTCCCAGACAATGTTCGGGACTCAGTCACAGTCTCAACCTTTAAGACTAGGCTGAAAACATATCTGTTTAGTTTAGCTTTTAGAAATAGCTGAAAGGTCTAGTCAGTGGTTGTGAATGAGGCGAACACAGATTAGATTTTTTTAGATTTAGATTTAGAGTACTGTTTTGATCCTTGTGCTTTTTACACACTTAGGAAATTTAACCCAATCCGTGCAGTGAAACACACATTTACACACTAGTGAACACACACTAGAGGGCAGTGAGCACACGTGCCCGGTGCGGTGGGCAGCCCTAGTCACAGCGCCCGGGGAGCAGCTAGAGGTTAGGTGCCTTGCTCAAGGGCACTTCAATCATGACCTGTTGGATCTGGGAATCAAACCGGCAACCTTCAGATCACAAGCCCAGTTCTCTAACCACCAGGCCACGGCTGCCTCAAATAAATGTCTAGGGGGCAAGCAGATTTGAACCGGGGACCTCTTGATCTGCAGTCAAATGCTCTACCACTGAGCTATACCCCCATACAAGAAATTAGCTTGAGTCAAGCACTTACATGCCCCGTGTGAGATTAGTTGGGGAAATGTACTGTAGAGGAGCTGTTTCGGTGGTTTGTGTTGTAGCACATGAAGATCACATGAAACTGGTGTCACTGATCATGCATTAACGGTGCCAGTGGGGCTCGGTACAGCCTTAGTCACTAGGGAGGCCAATGTAGATCTTTACGTTTGTTAAGGGTAAGGAAGGTCTGTAAAGCTAGCTTGGAGAGGGGTGGGTCTGGGACCCCAGACTTCACTGTTGAGTCTTCTGGAGGTGTTGTCGGCTTAATTCAGCAAAACACTGACGAGGGAAGGTGCCTACCTGATGACCCCTGTGAAGAGCTAGTAATGCAGTGGGTGGTTTGGGTTCTCATGTGGTAGGCTCAATGAATAACCATAGATGTTAAGGGTAGCTGGTTGCTGATCGGCTCATAAACGGCCACAGCAACCATAGGGTGTAGCTGTAGGATTGAAACAATAGGATTGTGTGGCTGCTGGTAGAAAGAGAGAGGAGTGGGCCCTATGTGAAGCTCTAATGGTTTGGCATAAGATATTTTACATCTTATCTTGTGTATGATTCTAATAATAATTGGTAATTAATATTTTACATTATAGAAAGGTTGTAGGTCCAGGGGTGCACTGGCATAGGGATTTATAGTGAACTGAGATGCTGGGGCTGTCATACCGCTGCTCACGCGATCACTCAGGTTTGTTGATGGTGAGCAGAGGGATGCCAGTGTCTCGGAGAGCTCCCATGCCTGTTTACTTTTTGGCTCTCTCCTTTTAGGTAGGCTGTTCTAGATAGTTCTGCCGGAGTCAATAGCCACACTCTGATATGTCTCATGATCCCCCTGCTCTATAAATCCAAACAGAACTAATTCAATTTTTGTCTTTTCCGAGTGAGTGATTGCCCATCAGTTCGGTCCAAGGCTGATGGAAGACTGATTACTATTCACTGCAGCATGCTTCCCTGGATCAGCTGCCCACCAACGACCAACTACTGTGGCCTGCTCCAGATGCCCTACTCTACTGCTCACATTGGAGTTCATATGGACTTTCTGGCCGTTATCATTGCTACCACTGTCATCATCACCCCTGTCCCACTACTGTCACCATATCAGTTCACCTGAACATTACAACAACATCATATGATTATGATTTATCACAAACTTAGAATTAGTAGACCAGAGGAGGATGGGTCCCCCATGTGAGTCTGGTTCCTCCCAAGGTTTCTTCCTCCAGCTCTGAGGGAGTTTTTTCTTGCCACTGTCGCCGTTGGCTTGCTCACTGGGGATTAGAGATTAATGATTTGATGTTACTACTAACCCTGTAAAGCTGCTTTGTGACATCAGTTTTAAAAAGCGCTTTATAAATAAATTTGATTTGATTTGATTTGATTAAACAGATGGGCCGGAAGTGGTGATCTGGTGTTCAACCACATGATTTCTTCCCTTTGAATTTGACATGGAAGCACAGGAATTAATCGGAGACTGACTTGGAAGAGCTAGAGCAGCTGAGAAAGCACCAGAGTGAGTTGGATATCTTAGGATTAATGAGGCATCTGTTCCTAACATCAACCAGTAGACTGAAGGCACACAGGTGGTGTATTAATCATAATAATAATAATAATCACCGTGACCCTGACCAGGATTAAACAGTTAGGAAGATGGACAGATGAATAGATGGAAGGATGAGTAATACAAGTACATATTCATTCAGAATCTATTTGTCATTTCATCTCAGTCTCTTGAGGATGGTGATGATGTATGTCAGCTCTAACAGGCAGATTTTGGCCTTCTCAGAGTACATAAATGCTGAAACCTGCAGGGTTCCATGCGAGCTGTCATGCTTCTCCTTCAGTTAGTCTTAATGGCCCTGCTTAGTCAGGCAGAAGAGCCTGCCTGCAGGCTGCAGAGTCATGTGGAGCATCCTGATTTTCAGACAGATGGAGATCTTATCATTGGAGGCATCTTCTCATTTCGCACCAGACAAGACGGGTACACAGATTCTTTTCAGAGCATGCCAGAAGTTCGCCCATGCTGGGAGTATGTATTAGACTCATATCAATCAGTTTATTTCTTTTTTCAACACAATTACATTAATTAATGTTGCAACCCAATTAAACTATTTTGTGCATGCTCTTATAAGTTGACTCTTTTTCTTCAACCGAATAACTTTAATTTGTCTTAAGTTTAAGTTTCAGCGAATTCCAGTTTGCACAGACAGTTATATTTGCTGTGGAAGAAATAAACAAAAATTCTAATATTCTGCCTGGAATTTCACTGGGATACAAAATCTACAATAACTGTGGATCTCTGGACATCCTGAGATCTGCAATGGCTTTAGTGAGTGGTCAAGGAAGCTCGACAGCAACTGCAAAGTGCAAGCCTCAGACAGTCCAAGCCATTGTTGGACATTCTGGGTCAACACCAACTATGGGTTTTGCAAGAACTGTTGGACGCTTCTATATACCAGTGGTAAGAATAAGATGCACATTTTCCTTAAAGCTCATATACTGTACATATGACAAAACTCTTTGTAATGAATTTCAATATTCAATTTTTCACTTGCATCATGCTGTGCTTTTTTTAACAGATCAGTCATTTTGCCACATGTGCTTGCCTGAGCAATAGAAAAGAATTCCCCTCCTTCTTCAGAACAATACCCAGTGATTACTACCAGAGCAGAGCACTGGCACAGCTGGTCAAGCACTTTGGCTGGACTTGGGTGGGGGCAATAAGTAATGCAAATGACTATGGGCTGAACGGCATAGCCATGTTTATTTCAGCAGCCCATGAGGAAAGTGTATGTATAGAGTATTCTACAGCTTTTGAGAGCACAAGTCCACACAATGATATACTCCGAATTGTAGATATTATTAAACATTCCACATCAAAGGTGATCATGGCATTCATGTCTCACAGAGAGATTAAGGTGTTGGTGGAAGAGTTATACAAGCAGAACATTACAGGACTGCAGTGGATTGGCAGTGATGCTTGGATCACAGACAGCTCTCTCACAGAGAGCCTGGGACACTCCGCTTTGATTGGCTCAGTAGGTTTCACTGTGCCCAGGGCTGAAATCCCTGGACTGGGCTCTTTTCTAAAGGAGGTCAACCCCTCACAATTTCCAAATAGCGTATTTCTTAAAGTATTCTGGGAAAATGTTTTTAATTGCTCACTGATTCCAAGAGCTGGTCAGAGGACATGTAACGGATCTGAGCATTTAAAAGATGTCAAAAACCCATTTACTGATGTGTCTGATCTGAGGTTCACCAACAATGTGTATAAGGCTGTTTATGCAGTGGGACATGCACTACACAATCTGCTCTCCTGTCAGCAAAGCAAACCTCAATTCAAGACAAGCTGTACTCAACTTTCCGAAATACAGCCTTGGGAGGTAAGACAGAGTAAAAAAGCTCACCAGAAATGTAATGACAAAATAAAGAGGTAAAGAGAACTGTAATAAGTGACAAAGAGATGAAAGGTGACCTATTTCACAAATCTGACAGTAATCATTCACTGCAATTTGTGTGTTAAAGGTTTTACAGTCTCTGCAGAATGTAAATTTCAATACATCAGAAGGAGAAAGTGTATTTTTTGACAAAAACGGAGACTCACCAGCTAGATACGAATTGATCAATCTGCAACAAATCACTGAAGGCACTATGAAAGTTGCAACAATAGGATACTATGACGCATCGATGCCTAAAGGCCAACAGTTTACCATGAATGGGGCTCAAATTGTCTGGAAAGGAGGAAGCAAACTGGTATGCATTCAAGCTTATGAACACTTTAGAGTGCACAATTTAAACTTATTTTCAGAATTTATTTTCAGGTTGTAAAAAAAACTAAAAATGTGCAAATAACAAAATGAATGATGTGCTGTACAGAAGCCAGTATCTGTGTGCAGTGACAGCTGTCCTCCAGGCACCAGGAAGGCTGTGCAGACAGGAAAGCCAGTCTGCTGCTATGACTGTGTACCATGTCCACCGGGAGAAATTAGTAATGTTACAGGTAAGAATAAAGTAGAAAATATATTTGAATCACTCTCTGAATACATTAAGAGAGAATAATGACTCTAACACAAGGTGAAATGTTAAAATCTTAATCTTTTTTTCATTCAGATTCACTTAATTGCTTGAAATGCCCTGTGCAATATTGGTCAAACACAAGAGGTGATGCCTGTACACCTAAAGAAGTTGAATTCCTGTCATATGAAGAAATTATGGGCATACTGCTTGCACTGTTTTCTTTAGTTGGAGTAATTTTAACTATTATAACAACACTCATTTTCTACTTCTATAAAAATACTCCCATTGTTAGAGCCAACAATTCAGAGCTGAGCTTCCTGCTGCTCTTCTCACTGTCATTGTGTTTCCTCTGTTCACTTACTTTCATCGGTCGCCCCTCTGAGTGGTCCTGCATGCTACGTCATACAGCGTTTGGGATCACCTTCGTCCTCTGCATCTCCTGTGTTCTGGGGAAAACGATAGTGGTGTTAATGGCTTTCAGGGCTACACTTCCAGGCAGTAATGCCATGAAATGGTTTGGGCCTCCACAGCAGAGACTCAGTGTTCTCGCTTTCACTCTCATACAGGTCCTTATTTGTGTACTTTGGTTAACAATATCTCCTCCTTTCCCTGACAAAAACATGAACTACTACAAAGAAAGGATCATACTGGAATGTAACTTAGGTTCAGCTGTAGGTTTCTGGGCTGTGCTGGGTTATATTGGACTCTTGGCTCTGTTGTGTTTTGTTTTAGCTTTAAGCTGCCTGATAACTTCAATGAAGCCAAATTCATCACATTCAGCATGCTCATATTCTGTGCTGTCTGGATCACCTTCATCCCAGCTTATGTCAGTTCTCCTGGAAAGTTCACTGTAGCTGTAGAGATTTTTGCTATTTTAGCTTCAAGTTATGGTTTACTTTTTTGTATTTTTGTACCTAAATGCTATGTGATTTTGCTGCGACCTGAAATGAACACTAAAAAGCAAGTAATGGGGAAAATCAAATGACATCTGTGGATTATATCTGTATAAATAAATATATATATTGCTTGAATGCCTCTGAAGTGTCATTTTGTTCTTGACAGGTATACATAACAAAGTCTGGAATTATTAAAAAAAAGTCTAATCAAATATTAATCATAATCTGCCCAGAAATACAACCTGCATATGGAATTGAGGACATTTTGTTTAGGCAATTGGCCTTTTAGCGTCCAGATGAAATGTAAATTATGTTAACCCAAATGGTGAACCATAAGCACTATAAAATTAACTAGACTATTAATAGGGTTATTCACATTTATTTCAGGCAACAATTTCACATTTTGAAATTTCTTGCATTAATGGCATATTCAGTTATAGCAGTTACCTAACTGATTCACTGATTGTGAATTGTGGCAAGTTTGTATAGAAATACAGTTTTATTTTAAAACTCAGGCAATGTTTAAATCATACTGGAGCTTAACCACAACAGACAACATCGGAATAGTTCAGTTAAACATTATTTCTTCTGTTTCCTTCATTCTGCCTGACCTGTTAAGTCATGTTGATACAAAACTAGTCAGCTATGTCAGTACATTTACTAAAAAGATAAAGTCAACCCCTCAAATTATAATGGTTTTCATAAAAGCTCAGCTTTTCAAATTCTAATTCACAACTGTAAAAAATTTTGGTATAGCACAGACTGTGAAACAAACAAAACACCAAACAAAGATAAACAAATGTGTTTTTTAAAGGGAAATTTAACATGACTGAAGGATAGTGGATGAAAGAGCGACTTCACAGGCAAGCTGGTTAACCAGTAGCCATACTTACACATAATGGACATGCACGCTGTAACCTTGTGCCAACACCGCAATGCGATGATGCCACAACTGCCAATCATGTTCCTATAATGAAACAGCCAAGTCTGACAGAGACACATTCAAATACCAAGGCAGAGAGGAACAGTATGTACTGGGCAGCCATAAATGCATTGAAACCAACATCCACCTTGAAAAGAGAAGCAGACTTATCCCATGCAACACCAGTCTTCCTTTGCATACATCTTGTCTTTCAAGACTCACTCAACCATAAGTTATTGAAACACATTGTATTATTCACCTTTAGGCTCAAAAGTCTTCCATTGTGCTCATTTGCCAAAACAATAACATCCATGCTTATTAAAGACAGGAATCTCAACATGATGTCATGCTGTGAATAACTAATGTAGTGTTTACTGTATTGGGGTCAGAATTTTTTTTTACAGTATATTTTGTGTAATTTCTCCTAAATATTAACATCCTCTGCTCATTCTCTATACTTGTGAAGTGAGCTAAGAATAGCTCAGCTTCTCTGCCAAAAGTCACTTTTCTCATGTTTTACAGAAAATGTCTCTGTGCATGATTTACTAATGAAAGCCTGCAGGGGTACACAATATACGAGTGTAAAGTTATACCAAAAGTATTTTACATTTGTAATGATATGTGCAAACAACATTTTCATTTTCAGATTACATGTTTAGAATTAGACTAACGATTTCAGTGACATTACCATAAACCACATAAACCTATATGTTAAAGAACAAAGTCAATAAGCAAAGCTTATGTTATATCTTCAAGTGATTTTTATGTTATCTTATAGCATTTTTTAATTTATTAAAAACACACACATACATTCAGCGTTAACTGTAAAATTATTAAGCTACAGTGCAACCTTGACTTACAAGTGAATCAACTTACAAATTTTCTGAGATACAAGCCATCACTCTGTAGATTTTTTGCTTTATGGTGTGCGCCAAGATCTGAGTTACTAGCAAGCAAGCTTCCGCCACCCGCCACTAGGAGTCAATAGCGAGCGTTCAGTTAATCTTGCTGTGCAAGCATCTCTGGCATATCGCTGTTGCTTTGTTTTTGCATTTTGTGATTCTACATTAAGTTTCTGGAGTCATCAAAAAGCAATAATTTATTGCTCAACAATTGAGCAATAAAATTTTCCTGAGAGTAGTGCTGCTCCTCAGTGAGACAATGTGACTGCAAAGATTAAGCCACACCCCAAACTATAGTAAATTTCAGAATCCAGAAAGGTTATATAACAGCCCAAACAGAGGGTAAAGTGCTTTTAGAGGGGCAAGAATGAGTTTCCTGCACACATGGCTTCTGTTCACTTTGGTGAGAGCAGCTGACCCTCCCTGTAGCTTAAGAGGTCTGCATAATCCTCCTCAACTCAGCAGAGATGGGGATGTGATGATCGGTGGGATCTTTTCCTTTCACAACAGCTGGGACCAGACCATGCACAAGTTCACATCAGGACCACAGCAACCAAATTGCAAGAGGTGAGTATATGCATAAAGATAAAAATAAACGCCAAGCTTTTAAGTGAAAAGAGCTTGTGGAATTAAAATAATAATACATGTGTTGATGTCCTTCCTATAGTTTGAGCCTCAGAGAATTTCAGAATGCACAGACAATGGTATTTGCCATTGAAGAAGTCAACAACAGAACCGATATTCTTCCTAATGTGAATTTGGGTTATAAGATCTATGACTCCTGTGGATCAGTAGAAACGGCTGTAAGAGCCTCATTGTCTTTACTTAATGGCTACAAAGAAAGCCAGTCCTGCTCCAGCCCAGAAACAGTGCAAGCAATCATAGCAGAAACATCATCCACCCCCACTATTGCCATCTCTGCCACAGTAGGACCCATGCATATACCTGTGGTAAAGTCTTGTCATTTTTTCTACTTTGTGAAATATAACTCGTATACGTACACTTACTTAATACTGAAAAACCCTGTATTACAGATCAGTCACTTTGCAACATGTGCATGTCTAAGTGATAGAAAGAAACACCCATCTTTCTTCAGAACAATTCCTAGTGATTACTACCAAAGCCGAGCACTGGCCAAGCTGGTCAGACATTTCGACTGGACATGGGTAGGGGCTCTCTGCAGTGACAATGACTACGGCAACAATGGCATGAATACATTCATCAGTGCAGCCCAAGAAGAAGGCATTTGTGTCGAGTTTTCTGAGGCTTTTTTCAGGACAGATCCTAGAGAGAATATCCTGAGAATAGTTGAGATTATCAAGAGTTCAAGCTCTAAAGTCATAGTAGCCTTTGTCTCATATTCTGACATGGAGGTTCTTCTAAGGGAAATTGCCTTGCAGAATATTACTGGCCTACAGTGGATTGGAAGTGAATCCTGGATCTCTGATCTGAACATCGCCACTCCTGAATGGCAACATATTCTAAGTGGGTCCATGGGTTTCGCAATACCAAAGGCTAAAATCAATGGGCTTGGGGAATTTCTGACCAAGCTTAATCCATACTCTGGTGTAGCTCTTTATAAAGAGTTGTGGGAAACAATATTTGAATGTAAACTTCCCATGAAAGAAAATGTTGAGATTATAGACATGTGTAAAGGAAATGAAAGTCTCAGTGAAGTTCAGAACCAATACACAGATGTCTCAGAACTACAAATTGCAAATAATGTTTATAAAGCTGTTTATGCTGTTGCTTATGCTCTGGATAAAACGTATAACTGTTCAAAAATGAAGAATGGACAAGAAAGTGGCACTGTATGTACAAACACATCAGATGACCATCAACCTTGGCAGGTACTTCTAATGATGTATCTGGCTAAAAAAAAATCTAACTTTATTTTGGCCATTGAAATAAGTTTGCAGTACTTCATTTAGGTACTTGCTGAGTTGAAGAAGCTCCATTTCTCTACTAAAACCAACGAGGAGGTGTTCTTTGATGAAAACGGAGACCCAGCTGCAAGATATGACCTCCTGAACTGGCAGCAAGACAAGGATGGCAAAACAGTGTTTGTTATAGTGGGCTTCTACGATGCCTCTTTGCAAGCAGAACTTCAGCTTTTGTTTAACAACATCAGTATAACCTGGGCTAACAACAAACGTAAGGTAAGTACAAAACCACTCTATATATATCATAATAAGAGAATCACAAATAGTGCAATGATCATGGCCTGTGCTGTGAAGGTACCAGTGTCTCTATGCAGTGAGAGCTGTCTTCCAGGCACCAGGAAGGCTGTACAGAAAGGAAAGCCTGTTTGCTGCTATGACTGTATACCATGCGCTGAAGGAGAGATCAGTAATATAACAGGTATAATGAAAAATATTAGTAGTGTGATTGAATGTCATTGTCTGTATCTATATCTGTTTAGAGCTAAAATATATGTGTATTCCAATTTAATAAAAACCAGTCATGGCCTCATTCTCAAAATTAATTATCCTGTTTTTACAGAATTTTCTCATAAGATTTTCAGTTAATAACAATGAAGAACATAGAAACACTCAAGGAATCAACACAATCTTTTAAAAATTGTTTTCATATTTGGAGACTTCACAGATAGGTTGCCTCTGTGGTGGGCTTTGTAGAGCAGTAGCTCCGAAGTGATGGAGGAGCATTTTAAAAAGTAAAATCACTAACTGAACTTGTATTTCAGTCAGTATTTATATGATTTGTGAATTGTGGCAAGTTTGTATAGAAATACGGTTTTATTTTAAAACTGTTTAAATCTGGAGCTTAACCACAACAAACAACATCTGAATAGTTCATTATTTCTTCTGCTTTCCTTCATTCTGCCTGACCTGTTAATTAAGTCATGTTGATCCATAACTAGTCAGCTATGTCAGTACATTTACTAAAAAGATAAAGATCACACAGAAAGCTGTTAGTAACAGAAGTTTAACTGTAAGATCATAACAAAAATGTCAAGAAATGGAAATTTCACTTAAAGTAATAGTAAAAATAATTTGTGTATGTCATCTATTTTTGATCTTCAGATTCAATAACCTGTGTCAAGTGTCCACCTGAACTCTGGTCTAATGACAAGAAAGACAAGTGCATCTTGAAGACGGTTGAATTCCTAGCATTTGAGGAAATCATGGGAATCATTCTAGTGTTGTTTTCTTTGTTAGGAGTATTTTTCACCATGTGTATTGCGGCCATTTTTTTTGTACACAAGGATACTCCCATTGTTAGAGCCAACAATTCAGAGCTGAGCTTCCTGCTGCTTTTCTCACTGACTCTGTGCTTCCTCTGTTCACTTACTTTCATTGGTCGTCCCTCCGAGTGGTCCTGTATGCTGCGTCACACTGCATTTGGGATCACATTCGTCCTCTGCATCTCCTGTGTTCTGGGGAAAACAATAGTGGTGTTAATGGCTTTCAGGGCTACACTTCCAGGCAGTAATGTTATGAAATGGTTTGGGCCTCCACAGCAGAGACTCAGTGTTCTTGCTTTCACTCTCATACAGGTCCTTATTTGTGTACTTTGGTTAACAATATCTCCTCCTTTCCCATACAAGAACATGAGCTACTACAAAGAAAGGATCATACTGGAATGTAACTTAGGTTCAGCTGTAGGTTTCTGGGCTGTGCTGGGTTATATTGGACTCTTGGCTCTGCTGTGTTTTGTTTTAGCTTTTCTGGCCCGGAAGCTGCCTGATAACTTCAATGAAGCCAAGTTCATCACATTCAGCATGCTCATATTCTGTGCAGTCTGGATCACCTTCATCCCAGCTTATGTCAGCTCTCCTGGAAAGTTCACTGTAGCTGTGGAGATATTTGCTATTTTAGCTTCAAGTTATGGTTTGCTCTTCTGTATATTTCTCCCAAAGTGTTACATAATCCTATTGAAACCAGAGAACAACACTAAAAGGCAAATTATGGGGAAACCACATGTTACATGAGTTAGATGTCCAAAAAGCACCTTGTTTAAAAGTATACAACCTGTCTAATGTATACAAAATGTAACAAGAGGTATTCGTTGACAGTTTAAAACAAACTATATTATGAAGGCAATATGTATAGCGTGTATATATCATGCTAAATAAATCAATTTGTAGACTCCCTTTTTGGCTGATGTGTTTGTTATAAAAAAACAATGATACAAGCACTAAAACAATGTAAAATGGACTAAGGCATGCGCAGTGCATCACAGAAAAATCCAGCCTATAAATGGGGATGAGTGCCAGGCTTAGCCACCGAGAGCTTCCAAACATCCTCCTTTCAATGTTTGTGATAGAGCTACTGCTGCTAATCTCCATGCCCATTCAGGCACAGGAGTCAGTATGCAGAAGACTGGGTGCAGCACTACTGCCAGAACTGACCAAGGATGGTGACTTCTACATTGGAGGCATCTTCAACTTCCGTACAGGGCAAGATGGACAAACATTTACATTTCAGAGCTTACCAGCACAAGCAAAGTGCAAATAGTAAGTATGATAATAAGTATGTTTTTGCTATTAATATTGTTATATCATTTTTTAAACAATGTGTCTGTCCCCAGTTTCAGTTACAGAGAGGTACAGTTTGCCTTCACAGTCATCTTTGCAACAAAGGAAATAAACAAGAACTCAAATATTTTACCAAACCACACATTGGGATTCAAAATATACAATGCATGTGGATTCCCAAACATCATTGAGTCTGCAGTTGCTCTGTCAAATGGGCAAAGGCCTATTATCAGCGAAAGCAACTGTACCAAGATAGACACTGTTCATGCTATAATAGGCAACTCAGCATCCACTCCAACTATGGGGTTTGCAAGCATAATTGGTCGGTTTTATATTCCAGTGGTAAGGCACCATGTCTAATGATTTTAAGTTAATTTTAAGTCAATTACAAGAACATACACAATGTTTTTGTTTTCCATACCTGACAAGCAAATTGTAGATGCCCTCAGACTGCTAAAAATGAATTTTTCAATCAGTTTAGTAACAGAGCATTAGCCAAAATGACTATATTCTAACATATTACAAACCTGTAAACCTGGGACTATTATGTAAACATTCCATGTAATTGCTATATGTAATACGAATAAACCATATGCAAGTATGCAATTATTATACAGTATAATGAGAAATGCAGCAATGCAGTCTTGCAAAATCATTTTTCAACTTTCAGTCCACTTTGTTACGGTCTGAGTCTATTTAATGACTATTCTATTCTATATACATTAAATATATTACAGCAAAAGCTTTTTTCTGATTCTTTCTCAGATCAGTCATTTTGCCACCTGTGCTTGCCTGAGCAACAGAAAACAGTATCCTTCTTTCTTCCGAACCATTCCCAGTGATTACTACCAGAGCAGAGCGCTGGCTCAGCTTGTCAAATACTTTGGTTGGACCTGGGTAGGGACCATAAGTAACAAATATGATTACGGAATGAATGGAATCGCCACATTTATTAAGGCAGCCCAAGATGAAGGTGTGTGCATCGAGTACTGGGAGACGTTTACAAGCACAGATCCTGTGAGTGCACAAGCACGAATAGTGAATGTTATTAAAAAGTCCACAGCAAAGGTGATTATGGCTTTCATGTCTCATGTAGAAATCAAAGTGTTAGTGGAGTTGTTATACAAGCAGAACATTACAGGACTGCAGTGGATTGGAAGTGATGCCTGGATCACAGACAACACTCTCACAGAGAGCGTGGGACACTCTGCTCTGATTGGCTCAGTAGGTTTCACTGTGCCCAGGGCTCAGATTCCTGGACTGGGCCCTTTTCTACAGGAAGTCAACCCCTCACAATTTCCAAATAGTAACTTTCTTAAAGAATTCTGGGAAAGTGTTTTTAACTGCTCATTGACTCCAAGAGCAGGTCAGATGATGTGTAATGGATCTGAGCATTTAAAAAATGCAAAAACATTCTTTACTGACGTGTCTGACCTGAGGTTCACCAACAACGTCTATAAGGCTGTTTATGCAGTGGCCCATGCACTACACAACCTTCTCTCGTGTAAAGAAAGTAAAGGCCAATTTTCCAGTGCTACTTGTGTTAATACCTCAAGCATACAACCATGGCAGGTTTGTTGCAATCTTCATTACAGAGGCATGTACTGAAAACGAACAAGCACACAATATAAACAGCATTCAACAGAAAAAATACTTATGTTTTTTTTTTTTTTCACTTTATTTCATTTCAGGTCTTACATTACCTCCAAACTGTGAACTTCAGCATGGAAGGGGGTGAAAGTGTGCTTTTTGATGACAAAGGGGACCCTCCTGCAAGATATGAGCTCATAAATTTGCAGAAGGCCACAAAAAGTACCATAGAGGTGGTCACCATTGGCTACTATGATGCAACCCGGCCTAAAGACCAGAGGTTTACCATGAACAGTGTCAGCATTGTTTGGGCAGGAGGCAGTCAAAAGGTATTTTGAAATTAGTCATATCCCACCTGAATATCGGGGTGGCTGATTAAACCTCTGGTGACTTCTCAATGCACAAAACAACACTATAAACATGTGAAAACATGTCATGTTACAGTTTATTATTGTTATTGGAAGATCACATTTTCCCTGATGTGTGGCAGGTGCCGGTGTCTGTGTGCAGTCAGAGATGCCCCCCGGGAACCAGGAAGGCTTTACAGAAAGGAAAGCAAGTCTGCTGCTATGACTGTATACCATGCCCACCAGGAGCAATTAGCAACACAACAGGTAATGTTTTCCTGTTTGCTCTTTCAATACTTGCTGTGCACCAAAAAAGGATACAGTTCAGAATATGCTGCATGTAAATGCAGTCATCCACCCGAGACCTAATTAAAAATATTGTGAACTTTCACTTTTCCATGAGGCTGTCCACCAGCAGATATGTTAAAAATATGTCATCAAATCATGTCACCAAACCATGACTGATTCCATACTAAATTCCACTTTGACTGACTTTGATTATGTAATTTACATTTTCCTTTAAATGCAGATGCATCAGACTGCCTGAAGTGCCCTACAGAATACTGGTCAAACAAGAGAGGTGACATGTGTATCATAAAGGAAGTGGAATATCTTTCATACACAGAAATCATGGGGATAATTCTGGCATTTTGTAGCTTATTTGGGGCATTTATAACAACTATGATATTTGCAGTTTTCTTCCACTACAGACAGACTCCCATTGTTAGGGCCAACAACTCAGAGCTGAGCTTCCTGCTGCTCTTCTCATTGACTCTGTGTTTCCTCTGTTCACTTACTTTCATTGGTCGTCCCTCCGAGTGGTCCTGTATGCTACGTCACACAGCATTTGGGATCACCTTCGTCCTCTGCATCTCCTGTGTTCTGGGGAAAACGATAGTGGTGTTAATGGCCTTCAGGGCTACACTTCCAGGCAGTAATGTCATGAAATGGTTTGGGCCTCCACAGCAGAGACTCAGTGTTCTTGCTTTCACTCTCATACAGGTTCTTATTTGTATTCTCTGGTTAACAATATCTCCTCCTTTTCCATTTATGAATATGGATTACTATCAGGAAAAAATCATATTGGAATGTAACTTAGGATCAGCTGTAGGTTTCTGGGCTGTGTTGGGTTATATTGGACTCTTGGCTCTTTTATGTTTTATCCTGGCTTTTTTAGCTCGGAAGCTGCCTGATAACTTTAATGAAGCCAAGTTCATCACATTCAGCATGCTCATATTCTGTGCTGTCTGGATCACCTTCATCCCAGCTTATGTCAGCTCTCCTGGAAAGTTCACTGTAGCTGTGGAGATATTTGCTATCCTGGCTTCAAGTTCTGGTTTATTGTTTTGTATATTCATTCCAAAATGCTACATTATCCTCTTCAGGCCAGATGAGAACACAAAGAAACATTTAATGGGGAAAACACCACATAACAATCTGAAAAAATCTGCCCTATAAAAAAGCTAATTCAGATATTACCATGATTCAGTTTGCTAGGATACTGTCAAACAAACATTTAATGCAGATTAATAATGGCCTGCAATGGCTTACATCTGGTCATTCAGAATGTAGGCCCTGTCACCATTACCACCACAGATCTCTCTCCCTATAATGAAATTTACTTTATTCACTACTATCCCATTCACAAACAAAGGATTTGGCTTCATTTGACCACATGAAAGATACACATTTACAGTAAACCTAATACAGTATATCTGCAAAAAAATTTAGTAAAGTACAGGGTGGGCCATGGAAAAGTAGCCCAAAAGCATGGCACCGGTATTGGAGGTGGGCTACTTATCTGTGGCCCACCTTGTATAATAAAATCAAGAATCAATCAATCAATCTTTTTATCAGAATCAATCTTTTTACATCAGAAGTTGTCACAAAACAGCTTTACATAATTAGCATCAGGCAATTTGAATCAAAACCCAACATATTTAATGAATGTTTTACAAATGTGGAAATAAGAATAGGAAATTCCTTATTGGTCATTTCACAATATACTACAACTACAATCACTCTACAATTAATTATAATTCAAATATCATATTTACAATTTTAGAACACTCTAGGCACACTCTAGAACGGCGCATAAACCTGTAAGAGTGATGTAAAATGTTCCACTGTATCTGTAATACAAATCTGAGTTTAGGATCTGGAGCTGTATAACTAATAGTGCTAATACTTGAACTTCGTAGTCACTTAAACAGCCCAGTCGATTCCTTCAAACTATATCACCAAAACTTCTGTCAATTCACTCAAACTACATCTAGTTCTAAATTAAGGCCTCACAGACTAGCCAAGGTTTAGGACTCAGTATGACTTTAAAAAACTGCATAACTACTTTACAAAACTACACAACTGGTGCTTGTTAGAAACATTAGTCTTGTAATGTGAGTTCTAAACTAAAGAAGCAGAATTTGGACTACAAGCATTGGCTGATGGACTACATGTGGAGTAAGTAAAAATAAATATGCAGATATGATTTATGGGTGAACTCCTGCTTCATGCATTCATTAAATTAAAAGAAAATGTTTGTGGTTGATTGCTGTATTGTAGTGTGGATGTGCCAAAACAATTAAAAAAGATATGAAAAAAAGTTTGTTTCTTACCTCCTGTCTGCGTCATAGGTTTGTTTATGTCACATATGCTATTATATACTATTTAACGACTATTTATATTTTTGTTAAATTAACTTACATGAATTTACTTAAATTTAAATGATACAAATTAGTGTCAGTATTATATTAGTGTCAGATAAATAAACCTAACTACCAGTTTCAAAGCAACAAAAAACAAGACTCAACAGTGTGCAGTCCTACCTGTGTGTAAAGAGTACCTCTGAGAATTGAGGTCACTGTGTTACAAATCAACTGGCCCTTCCGCCTGAGTCACATAGAAGAAGCTATAAAACCAGGATGCTCTTCTCCTCTGGAACTTCAGCTGAGCCGAGCCTCTGAGATGAGAGGGGTCACTCTGGTTCTGTTTGCTCTTCTCACAAGGGCGCCTTATTTTTGTCATGCTTCTCCTTATTTGGGAAAACAACCAAATAATGTTATTTCTGTGGCAAAAATGGCCCATGTTCAGAAAGACTTTAATTTCAGTGAACAGCAATACACAGAGAGTAACAGAGAAAACTTGTGAGTATGGTTTAATATTTTATTATTCAATTCTCTTGTATTTTAACATCCAAGAATGACGTGTGTAATCTAGTATGACTGGTATACTGAATTCAATATTTAAGTATATATACTGAGTTCAACTGTGAAACATTTGGACTTTTCTGTTTTGAATTAACATTGTGATTAATGTGTTTCAGGTACTCCCTAACAGAACACTGTAAAGTGTTATGTTTTGTGGAAGATTGTAAGGTGAACACAGTCTTTACAGAATACCAGTGCATGTGTCTCTGTGAGACCCAGAACTCACAGGGTCTGAGACCCTGCATATCAGAGCATATCAAATCTATTAGAAGATTGAAGCTGGTGAGAAAGCCTTAATGTATAAGGCAAACACAAAACATTATATCTTGGAAAATGAAACAAGTGCAAAATCTAATCTAGATATATTTATAATTATATAATTATATATATTTATAATAAAATGCTGTAAGTTTATGTTATTTAAATTAGAACTACAATCTGAGAATATAATCAGATAATGTTGCTCATTTATCTTAAAGTGACAAAACAGTAAGATATATGTAAAAATATGTCAAATATGGTCCTGGAGGAATATATATTTGTATATTTTTATGTGTATGGCTTCCAATGTCAATATATAATTTCAGTGAAATATAATATTGTAATGTAGGTCATCAATTGATCAGAAATGATTACATATCGTAGTTACCATTGTATTATAGATATTACACTTTCACAAGTAACTTTAAACTAGATTTATGTTTGTACAATTAACATTCCACATTGACATTTGGGAGAAAAACTATTTTATAATGAATAATTATAAAGAATGAAGTAATGAAGTAAGAGGATTTTATAAGGCAAGTCACAACATTTGACCTCTTAACATTATCCCTCCAAACAGGTTTTCCATCTTTCCAGCGGTGTTTGTTTCCGTTTTTGTCACATCTTTTCGATCTCCATAAGAAATACGGAGAGCAACTATTTATGGCATTTATGGCTTATGGCATTGCATCAGCTCCTGAAACCAAAGTATTCAAATGAGACAAACTGCATGTCCTCTGCCACCCCTTTAACTGGAGCAACAGTCAAATTGTGGGTCATGATTGAGGCCCTGATTCTCTCAAGTGGTTTGAGTAAGAAAATGTTGAATGGAGAAGAACACTTTACGACATCTGAGATGCTGTACTTGAGTGAGTTTTTACCTGCTCTGAAGCTGTTAAATGGAACAAACAGTAGTTTCATCACTTCACTGTGGAAGGCCATGTTCTCTCGGAGCCTGTCTGCCTCTGCCTCTTTATCTGCTGCTGTCCTCTGTGGCAGACCTCTCACATATGTGACTGTCTATGTTGACCCTGCAAAAAACAAGAGCAGAGAAAGCTGCATATATGCTTGTATGTTATGCATCAGCTTTGTCACATACAAGGTGAAGTTAAGAATACCTGATCATTTATTTTTGCTAAAATTTACTGATATAAAGAAAAAATACATTCAAATTGAGAATATTTTATCAAAATATTTTTTGCAATACAGTTCAGTATTTTGCATATGCAATACTGAATGTTCTGCTTGAGATACTGATAATAATGTTTTTTTTTTTCTTATTTCCCTTTATGCATATTGACATGCTTACAAAGGAACTAATAAATGAATGCCAAAACATTGAAATCTGCTTTAAAACAAACCTGTCTTCCAAGAACACATCAATATGCCAGAAAGGTGATATTTAAAATATAATTTCATATTTATCATATTTAAATTGAAAATGATAAGGCTAAATGAGGTACTGCCACACTGAGTCTGACATATGTTCCATTTTGTTGCTACAGGTAATACTTCACATCTAAAAAACTTTGGGGAAATGATGGGACTGATGCTGACAGCAGGGTCTTTACTTCTGCTCTGTCAAATAGTATCCAATATTTTCATCAGTTATAAGCAAAGACATGTTTGTACTCACAGTGGCAGAAACATCAAAATGAGACTCTTGCTGCTTTTCACATTTTCATGGTTTGATCTCAGTCCAGTTACAATCAATGCACAACCATCTGGACGATCCTGCAAAGTCCGTCACACTGTATTTAGGATAACCTTTGTCCTCTGCGTTTCCTGTGCTCTGGGGAAAACAATAGTGGTGTTAATGGCTTTCAGGGCCATACTTACAGGCAGTAATGTCATGAGATGGTTTGGGCCTCAACAGCAGAGACTCACTATTCTGCCATTTGTTCTTTTCCAGACCCGGATTTGTGTGCTTTGGTTAATAATTAATCTCTCCCACTACAGCACAAATGTAAATCACAGAGTGGAAAGAGTCTTAAGATCATATACAAACCTCAGCCCTGCAGTGGATCAGCTTAGACTCAAGGCTGAGATTTTCTTTTTCACTGCTTGTCTAGCCATGAAAAAACCCTTCACTGCAGCCTTTTATCTATCCTTAACCATAAACACATTCATCTGCATCACAGCATGGATGTCATACATCAAGGGCAGTACACAGCAATGCATTCTTTAACCTCAAATAACTGTTTGTAAGACACTCATTGTAAGAACTGTAGTCACTAACATCATGAAATAAACAATCTGTACAATCAAGAGAGGTATATTTTTGTCCAAAAAATACAGTTTTAAAGTATTTCATGGTCCATAAGGTCCAATTCTGTTCCTTTAAGGTGCACTATGTTCACTTTTCCAGGAAAGAGGAGCATACAGAAACTGAATTGTTTTAAACAGTAA
This sequence comes from Crenuchus spilurus, assembly GCA_036984385.1. Lineage (NCBI taxonomy): Eukaryota > Metazoa > Chordata > Actinopteri > Characiformes > Crenuchidae > Crenuchus > Crenuchus spilurus. The sequence goes on along the minus strand of BRDA01081927.1, from coordinate 8,313 downwards.
AATAAATAAAACATCTAGAGTCAGGATATGTGGAGTTAATACAATTTCAAATAAATTAATTACAATTCAATCTGATACAATTACGTTCTCTAAAAAAGGTACTGAAGATGTACATATGATCCATTTGGTCAAGTACAGTGTCTAAACATACTTGCTTTTTTTAGACAATTAACATTTAACATTTGTGACCACATCAGAGAAAACCAGGTCAAAGTAATTTTTTTCAAGCATGAGTTATATGCATATTTGTAAAGAGTACTGTTAGCCTCACACAAAGTTTTAGCCGATTATCTCTCATACTTTCAGAGCTATAGCATTCAGAGGCATAACATACTGAAACTTAACTTATTTATGTCACAATCTGAGGCAGCAGCGTAGAGTGAGTGAAATGCGGACACATACGTGAAGATAAAATAAACTAGGGTTTATTAAACAGACACAAAACAAAAGGCAGGGCTGTGGCTGAAAATGAAATGGACCATATAAAGAAGACGCAGCTCACAACATGACAGGTAAAGGGCAGCACGAAAGACAGAACACATGACACTGACAGGAGGGGACGCATGACACACAAGACATTAATACATCAGAAACACTTAAATGTTAATCAAAAATAAATCCAAATATAGCAGAAATTAATAATAAAAGACAACGCTGGCTAAAATCGCTTTGTTTACATTAGGGCTGCACCTAACGATTATTTTTTTATCGATTAATCTAACGATTTTATTTTATTTTATTTTATTTTATTTATTTATTTATTTATTTATTCGATTAATCTAACGATTATTTATTTTCCCGATTAATCCATTAATCTAATTGTTGCCTTGTTGTCTGCACTTAATAATGTACCCAAAATGATGAAAAAGGAGAAATCCTCTTAATATTTCTATATTTTCTTTAATCTTCACATAACCTGCAAAACAAAATCCTGTGTTAAAATGTACCTTCTCTGTACAGTCAAACATAAAATCTCTCATGAAATTAAAGCAAGATTTTTAACAATGCAAAAAATGTTCAACTTGAACAACAAACAGAAGTAACTAACACACAACCCAGCACCTACACACAATCTCTCTTCCCCTGTAGTGTATGGGTCTACATGTCTCCTGTGTTGGGGTGACTGTAAGAACATTTAGGCATTACAGTGTTACATTATTAGAATTCAATTAACACTGGGAGTGTTACTGCTTTAAGGTTAGATAAGCTATGGGAGTGTTACACCCTCAGTCTTAATTTAACTCTAATAGTGTTGATTTAACACTGGCAGATTTACTGTGTAAGCACACTTGATGTGTTTATAACTCAGCTCTGGGTCAGAGAACATTAAAATAGCGTACAATGTCTTTACTTCTGAAAAGATGCAAATCTAAAATCACTGAATTTAGACCAATAACACGAGATGATGTTAGGAGCTGTAGCAGAATCTCTGTTGTGTATTTTGTTTTAACAACGTTCTAATAATATGGATTTATTTAGGACTTCTGTTTGTTACATATAACACAACTAGTGCTTTGTGAGATGTTCTGTTGTTTTCTGTGAACGTAATGACAATAAAAATTGTTATTTAAATACAGAAACAACAGAAACAGCGAGTACGATGTGCTCTGCACTGCTGTGTGATGCTCGTGCACGTGAAGGGGAGTCAGATTCTGGCGGTGCTATTTTTTGAGCGGGTTCAATTTCAGACGATGGAGATTTGCGTTTTAGCCAGCGCTCCGTGTTTGCGTGCCAAAAGTTCTTATCAGTGACTGTGTTGGTTCTGAAAGTTGACTGAGAGAAACGCCTCTAAAGCAGAAGGTTCTCGTAGCTCTGTAGACAGAGGAAGAGTGAGCGCACGGAGTGCAGCGTCCAGTACGGAAGTCGGTCCGCCCGACCATCAGTCCGTCTCACAATTCAAATCGAGCGAATGTTTCGCTGTAATTGTGTGCGGGAGTTTCCCGCCTTATTAAGGCTAAAATTGCGGAAATCAAAGAAATAGTGCGCAATTCCCACAATCCCTCACTGAAATTCAGGCCCTGATAGCAGTAAAGGTGACTACTTTATAGTGACTACTACTAACGTGCACATTAGCAACACATGCTAATATTTGTAATATATAATGCTAGGGTGGAGAGAACAAATAAACAGAACTTAAGGTGGTGTCTCGCCGCCGTCTTCTTGACAAAACGCTCCGGGATGCTTGCGCTTCAGGTGCTTGTGCATAGCGGTCGTGCTGCTGTGATAAGCCATCTCCATTTGGCAAAGCTTACATAGCACCACATTGTTCGGTCTCTGTCCAAAATACTCCCAAACTTAAGATGCCCATGTGCAAGTTTTTAGCCACTGCCTGCTCCCCGGAGAAATCCATGTTTTTAGTGGATGTGGCCATCTTGGAAACGCGTCGACGCGCATTTTTGCAAATCGACATATTTTTGAAGTCAATTACGTTGATTATGTCGACGCGTCGCCCCACCACTAGTTTACATCAGTTAAAGAGATCTGACTTGCTCACGTTTGGTGGATGGATACATGAGCTCAAATTAAATTTCTACAGTGAAGAGAAATAGTTCAGGAGCCTAATGACACCCAACAAGCTTCTGTACCTCTGCAATAGAAGTAGTTCTACATCAGGATTCAATGGGTCACAGAAACACGTTTTTCGGGTACAATTTGCAAATTCGCTGAATAGCTTAGTGTACAAAAACTACTTTTTTTTATTTAAGTTTTGTTTTTAATCAAAACATGTACTACGATAGATATTTGAAACTATTATCTTTCATTTACAGCAATAAAACTGAGTGGCTAAGTTTTGTGGGTAATATGAGTGACAAGCTGAAATTTTTGAGTAAGCAGTCACATAACTGAAGCAGTTGAAAGGCCCTGAAACAATCACATACTTTATAAATGAAAGAGTAAAACAATAGTATAATTTATCGCAATAAATCTATGGATGATAATATAGCTTTAGACTATCAACCAAGGCTAGTTAAAAGCTAAAATTCAAAACAAAATGCATTTTTTATTATTGGCTATGCCACCATGCATGACCACATAGGGAAAGTAATATTAATCAATAATATCAAGTGTCACCTCCCCCCATGACAGGTGAAACCAGGTACTTACAAAATTAGTGAACCAAGACTTCCTGAGTTCAATCTCAGTCCACATTCAAGACAATTCTCTCAAGTGGCATAGAATATCACAAGACATGTTTGAAACTGGATTTTGACATGATGAACTGTACAATATGATGGACTGCCATCATGTCATATCATTGCTATCATATTACATATACAGTGGCGCTTGAAAGTTTGTGAACTCTTTACAATTTTCTATACAGTGCCCTCAATAATTATTGGCACCCCTAGTTAAAATGTGTTAAAAAGCCTTAAAATAAATAAATTTTTTATTGCAGAAGAATAAACTCACTCTGAAAAAAGCAACCTTCAACACAAGTGAAAAAAAAAAAATAAATAAAAAATCCTGACTAAGAAATAATTATTTCCCATAAAATGACATGTTCCACAATTTTTGGCACCCTTAACAATTTACATTACATTACATTGCATTTAGTGGACGCTTTTATCCAAAGCGAATTACAATAGTGGGAAAGTACAAATGCGAAACAAAAATAGAGTTGTACTAGTATTTACTAATACTAAGTATTAACATTTCGATATCGAGTGCTGAGTGCATATCAGTACTCATGGGGAGTATTTGGGATCACTAGAGCAGGTGCTCTTTGAAGAGCTCGGATTTTAGGAGTTTCTTGAACCCAGTGAGGGACACCTCTGCTCTAGTGGTGGTAGCCAGCTTGTTCCACCATCTGGGAACTACTGAGGAGAACAGTCTGGATTGCTTTGTGTGAATGTTAGGCAAAGCAAGGCGACGTTCAGTGGAGGAGCGCAGCGACCGGGCAGGGACATAAGCTTTTAGGAGCCACTGCAGATAGGAGGGAGCCTGCTCTGTCATCACCTTATAGGCGATCGTGCAGGCTTTGTGTTTGATCCGGGCAGCAATCGGAAGCCAGTGTAGCTCAATAAGCAGTGGGGTGACGTGCCCGTTTTGGATGGTTAAAAACCAGACGTGCTGCTGCATTCTGGACCATCTGTAGTGGTTTAATAGTGCAGGCTGGGAGGCGTTGCAGTAATCGAGGCGTGAGATAACCACAGCTTGTACCAAGACTTCCAAGAATTTCTTGGAAATAAATGTATTTGAACCATTTATGTCCTTTCTACTGTAGTTTATAAAGTGCATCAAAGTATCTAGGACCCTTTAATTAGTAATTAATAATTTCCTGTTTCTCTGGGGTATTAAATATAACATTACACAAAAGCCTGTTTCTGTTACTCACTCTTAAACATGGGAAAGACAAGAGAACACACTATTCAAGTAAGGCAGATGTGTGCTGACCTTCATAAATCAGGCAATGGCTACAAGAAAATAGCCACTCTCCTGCAGATGCCCTTATCTACAATCAGAGCAATCATCAAAACGTTCAAAACATCTGGAACTGTAACAAACAAGCCTGGAAGAGGACACAAGTGTATCTTGCCACCACGCGCAGTGAGAAGGATGGTAAGAGAAGTAAAAAGTTCTCCAATGCTCACTGTAAGAGAATTGAAACAAATGGTAGCATCTTGGGGTTACGAGGTCTCCCAAACAACCATCAGACGCTATCTACATGACAACAAGCTGTTTGGGAGGCATCCACGGAGAAAGCCTTTTCTGAGTTATACTCATAAGCATAAATGGGTGGAGTATGTCAAGCAGTACTGGGATTTTAACTGGGACCAAGTTTTTTGGTCAGATGAAACCAAGATAGAGCTTTTTGGAAACACACACTGTAAGCATAACACTAAGGATGAGTATGCAGATAAACACTTCATGCCCACTGTTAAGTATGGGGGAGGATTGGTGATGCTGTGGGCCTGTATCTCCTCCACAGGACCTAGGAACCTTGTAAGGATCAGAACAGAAGGTGGGTCATGCAGCAAGAAAACGACCCTAAGCACACAAGCTGTTCTACCAAAGAATGGCTAAAAACAGTTAATGGAAACATTTAGTTGAAGTTATTGCTGCAAAGGGGGGGTCACACCAGACACATAGACATAACTTTGCCACTCACAAATATGTAATATTGGATAAATTTCCTCAATAAATAAATTACCAAGTATAATATGTTTGTCTCATTTGTTTAACTGGGTTCTCTATCTAATTTTAGGACTTAAGTGAAAATCTGATTATGTTTTATGTCATATTTATGTAGAAATATAAACCATTCTAAAGGGATCACAAACTTTCAAGCACCACTGTATGTATGGAAACCCTTACAGAAATGTAATGGAAATGTTAATTGGTGCTTACACACAACAGGCATTGTTGAATATCAGAATATTCAGATGGATGTAATCAGATATCGGCAGAGACTGACAAATAAGACAATGACGATACTTCAAAGGCACTGTTGACCATGCCATTAAATAAAGTTAAATGTTTCTGTCCCTTTACTGTTAAAACATTGTAATAAGCTGTTACAGTAAAGCTCACAATTAAAAGTGAGACTTGGGCCCTCGGGCTCAGCTGACTAAGGACTATGGTCTGAGGATTGTGAATCCGATTCCCGATCATGCTGCTTGCCATCGGCAGCCAGCGCCTGAGAGAGCAAAATTGGCTGTGCTCTCTGGCTGTGCTCAGCACTACAAAGAAATGTCGGCTGGCTCAGGCATCTGCAGGTGATTCATCAGAACTGGGGATTCTGTGCTTTCTTCCAAGTGCATTTGCTGTCTGCTGGCGATGCATTGACAGTAGTTCAAAAAAAGGCAGAGCTTGACTTCCCATGAATAGGAGGAGGCCTGTGTTAGTCCTGCGCTGTCCTACAGTTAGGGACATTATAAGTGATAGGGAGAGTCAATTGGCAACCAACACATTGTGGAGAAAATCAGGTACAGATTCACTAAAAACTCAAAAACAAAAGTGAGACGAGGAAGATTTCCTGTCATTTCTGTAGTTTAAATGCCTCAGATGAGTTGTAAAATTGTGAAAATATGAATTCCAGAACAGTAAACATGTATCTGCAATATGTAGTTCATAATGTAAGTTTGTGCATAATGTGCATAATGCTTTATTGATCACTTAAATATTGACTTGGCTTAGTATACACAGATACTACACTGAATTATACTACACTCAGTACGTTTCAATGCAATCATTGATCAATAGGAAAAAAAATCATATTAACCAGTCTGGATTAACACTTTTTAAATTATTGTTTAAACTTGAAACTTAAGTCATAAGTCTTCTGTCTATATGTTAAAAAAAGTGCAGCAGAGGGATAAAAAAAACACCTTATCCATCACACTCTGGGGACAACACTGTTACTGGTGGAACCGCTGGTGGAATCTATAAAAGTCTGCACATGGCAATAGGACTGTGAAAGTGCTAGGGGGTTAGTGCAACCAACATAGGTAATGCTTTTAGGAAATACATGTACAGACTCTCAATCACTGAACTACTTTAATACTTTAATACTTCTCACTTTGACAACTCTTCTCACTTTAATAACTCAGCTGCTTTAGTGGAGTTTATTTACACAAGGTAAAGTATTATGTAAAACTATGTATTGATAACGATGTTGTATGATAACGATGTATTGTGTATAAACTATGTATTGAAAACGATGCCTTTTGTATTGTAGTGTGCCTATGACAATGATAAACAACTGGATGTGTGTTACCTCTAGTATCTTAAAACCTCACATTTCATGTATGTTGTATGTTTTGTTCAATAATATCACTTTATCACAAGGTGGTAAAAAACTAGATGTAATCTCTTGTATAGGATACATTGTTCTGCACACTCTTTAAACTTCTCTTAGGAATTCAAGATAGGAGCATTGTGAATGCTGGCATTGTGATACAGCCATGCCTGCTAAACTACTTTTTCAGGTCACAATCCCAGTTCAAATAATGGAATATTACACATAGACCAGATTGGAAATGGTTTAAAGTTAAATTGTTTAAAGTTAAAGTTAAATTGTTTAAACTCTCACATTCTGTTAAGATGTTTTGTACAAATTTGCCCATCTAATAAAACTTGTGTTTACTAACGATCCTTCTCAGTGTTAATGCTGTGAATAATTAACTAATTTCCATCTCTTTAAAACACTTAAGTATGATATACAGAATAAGTCTCAAAAACAGCACCTGCTGTGGAGTCTATTGACATGTGGATAGTCATCATGCAATTCTCACAAAATTAGTTGATTGCTAGTCTTGTATTCTTGGATTCTGTCTGTTAAATTTGCTGTTGACCACAAGTGTTACCTTAGAAGTGAGAAGTGAGTAATAATGAGTTATACTGACTTGGTTACATGTATTCCAGTAAAATGAATTTAAATGCTCAGTGTTGAATTCAAATGCTCAGGTGTTTATTGTATTTACCCAATTTTTACATATTGGCACATTTATAATAGCTCAAGCTAGTTTTTAATAAAAATGCAGTGGCAGCACATTGCTGACTTGGAAAGGCAAACCCTGTTTAACTTAAAAGTAAAAGTGTGCTATTGTATTCCCATATGTATGCATATTACATCAAGTAGGCAAGACCCTTTAACGTACATTTACATTTACAGCATGTGTGACGTACAGTGCTTTGATTCCTTTAAGAGAATTATCTCAGATAGTAGAGACATTAACTGCCACTGAGATGAAGCACCCTTGTTTAAAATGTCCTTTGTAACTGCAACTGATGATTAATAGTGCCTTAAAATCACTGAACTGCCCATTCTAGCATGCTAGGCATGATACACACTAAGGTTGTTACAACCAATAAGCAATGGACAGAGGAAGTCTCTACCAAAATGTTATTAACACTTGTTTGCTTAATAGGTCCTTGTCTCAGTAATACCCTATGACATGATTGGCTAGAAATAATAAATTTGGGATATAACTGTCATATCACTGTGACTATAATATTAACTGGTACAACATTTCTACTAACATTCATGAAGTCTTTCAAAGTCAATCACCTAATCTGAACCCAAGCGCAGACAAAACTGAATACAAGAAGCCCTGGAAACAAGCAGGAAAGTGAAAACTGCACTGTAGCCTGGCAGAATATTGCCAGCAAACATAGTCAAAACTAGTCTCTCATTAATTGTATAAAGAAACCAAGTAGATAAACATGTATTTTTTAGAATGGAGGAAGGGGAGTGGAGAAGTTGAGGGATGCTACTATTTACAAACCGGATTCCAAAAAAGTTGGGACACTAAACAAATTGTGAATAAATACTGAATGCAATGATGTGGAGATGGCAAATGTCAATATTTT